>CM062231.1:17182035-17484930 GCA_031216185.1 Syzygium aqueum
TAAGTAATTTTTTTAAATTTTTTTCCTTTTTTTCTTTCTTTTTCCATCTAGTGGAAGAAAAGGAAAAAAATTCAAAAAAATTATTGGCACGTCAGCGACCCTTGCTAACCAAAATGAAGGAAAAAAGAAAAATAATAAAAAAATAAACTAAAATTATAAAAATATTATAAAAAATGTTCACGTCAGCGACGACCGTGCCACGTAGGATGGTCAGAGTCAACATCAACGATTTCCAGCTTAAATTGGCCAGAAAGACTGAATTAATATAAATGTAAAAATGTTTAAAACTAAATTGATTCAATTGAAAGGATTAAAACTGAATTGGTACCAATGCAATAATCAATATAATAAATTTATGACTTTTTTGATATTTTTCGGTCTCATTCTGAGTAAGATCTTTTTTACTGAGATCTATGTAAGTTGTTGACCTTAAACCACGAAATAGGTAGATTTAGTAGAGTCTCCAAAGCTTTGTCTAAGTTGTTGGACCTTAAACAACGAAACAGGTAGGTTTAGTAGACTCTCCAAATCTCTAGAAACTACGTGTTCTTCCCTGCAATGTTGTAGCTGGCACGACCTATCTACCGAAAAAGAAAGAAGCATGATATTAAGATAGTCCTTTATAGATGAATTATAAACTTATTACATACGAGTGAAATCTCTTAACTTTGTTAAAATGCATTAAAAGTCATCTAGTTAAGCGACATGCTATATCGTTCTATGTTAATACTACATGTTTATGCTAGCCCACATATCTTTATACAAGTATTTATAGATTTATTTGCGTAAAGCTATGCGTTGAACTTATTCTATAGGCGGTGTTTACTACATAATTATTAGATGTGTAAGAACGAATAACCAGATAGAGTTGTTCCGTTGATATAATTTGAAATGATATTGACATTGAAACATGAATAGTCAACTTCACATCGTACATGTGTATCGGTGCAAGCAACGTGCACATGACGTGCATGTGACGCGTACAAACAACTTTTCTAAAACTAACACTCATCTTCCTGTGGAACATCGTACCCAAAGCCTCCCATATGAAAAAAGAAAACAGAATGCCTCATATTCGTTAGTGTGATAAACTTATGCTGCAAAGGCTAGTATGCCAGCACAGGGAACAACTCCTTTGCACATAGCTTTGAGCCTAGCCTTGGCACTGTCGATTACTTTGAATCCTCTCAAACTAGGATTGTTGGCTAGAGAATCCTTTTCGTCATTGTTTGACCGTGTGGAGTCGATGAACACGAACCCATCACAACCCTAAAATACTTCTTTTGTAAGGTCATTGAGTTTAGGAGTATATTTAAACAAGATATACAACACGACACATGATTAACGAGACACTTTTAGTAGATGAATAATGAACATATCATATACAATTCAAATCTCTAAATTTGTTAAGTGCATTTAGGCACATCTAGTTAAGCGATTAAACTCTAAAAATTGTATGCATAATTTTCCTGGTCGAATTTGCGATATAATAATCAGTAGCATGCCATATTTATTAATCAGATTAGGACAATTTCGTTAAATTAATCGAAGATACTGCATTGAAATGTAAGCATGTATGGTCAAGTTCACATTTTACCTATGAGACTGGATAGCACGCACGTAGAGTGACGTAAACTGCAACAAATTAGCGAACTCTTAGTCGACACATTATTCTGCATACAACAATGCAACCAAGTCAAAGAAAAAAAGCAAAAGAAAAGGGAAATTGGTTAACTCCCTCGGTTGACATCAATGAAAGCATAAGTTGCAATTCAAGCTACAACCACATATGGGATATTATTATTGGCTTTAACCTACCAAGCAATTATGAAAGTGCATAGTCGTAAGACCAGCAACCAAACCCTGGTCCTTGACGAAAGCTTTTCTGACCTCATCCTTAGCGGCAGGGAGACCATCTCATCCTGAGTGAGATCCTTTTTCATTAGATCTGTGTAAGCTGTCCCTTTGTAGATGAAATATAAACATGTCATGTATGGCCGAAATCTCTTAACTTTGTTAAAATGCATTAACAACCATCTAGTTAAGTGACTTGTTGTATAGTTCATCTCAATACTACATGTTTTTGGTAGCTCATATATCTTTATATAAGTCTTTACACATTTATTTACGTAAACATGTTCTATAGGTAGTATTATCTAGCACATTACATAACTAGATAGAATTGTTTGATTAATATAATTTGAGAGATACTATATTGACATTGAAACATGAATAGCCAACTTCACATCTACATACGAGTGCACGTGTATGGGTGCAAGCAACGTGCACATGACGTGCACGTGGCATGTACAAATAACTTTTCTTAAACTAACATTCTAACTTGATATGAATTGTTTTGGCTATTTTGAGTTGCACGTATATATTATCTCTTTTCTTCTTTTTCTTGATTCGGAAATTCTTGATAGTGGGGATAACCATATGACTAATGAACATAGGGAAATTTGATTAGATTCTTGCATAGATATTAGTGCTTTCTTACACAGTCAAGCATGAAGGCAAATGCAACTTTCCTTATTCTATTTATTTTTGTTGGATCAATTTGATATTGTTCTCGCTCTCTTGAAAAAGAGGATTGGGTACCGAGCTGCGATTGGAATACAGTTAAAGTGCATATTTGGTAGTCAAAGACAATAAAGAGGAACAGTGGTCACATTCATTATCTGAATGTCTCACAACCTTACAAGTGTATTTATTTTTCAACGTTAATGAATACAAGAAACAAAACACATAAAATATAGAGGCAAAAACTCTTTCGGCCTTGGACAATATTAATGTTCTCTCAACTAGCCATTGATGACCCTGCAATTTGCTCGAATCTCCCCAGCAGTTCCGGTCAAGACACCGATTTTACCCATCTTCACCATTGCAGCAGCAAAATTGTTCTTCCAAATGAATGGATTTCTTGCATTTTGATTAACTTGGTTTGCAGTTGTAGGGTTTGTGAGGAGTGTCTGGTCTGATGTGAACAAGCCTCGATTCGCAATTATGCCCTGATAATAGCTTGTGTCCATCGTGTTCGGGCTAGGGGGGTCCATTGGAACAACTAGGGTCGGATCATTGCCTTGTGGACACTGTTGCTTCAATATGGTTGCATATCTAGAGTCTAAGCTCGGGTCTTGGTCCACAGTTGCATTGAAGCTGTACAGCCTATTGCTGAAGGAAGTGCAGTGAGACCGACCGATTGTATGTGCTCCTGTAACACATGTGAAGCAAGTTTATTCATTATGTATGAATTCCTTTTTGTGATTATTACGTTGGGGAGGAGACAAGAATGTAACTTTGCTGCAACACATAATGGGCCAAGTTTACAGAAATCCAGAACACCGGTTTCAAAAAAAGACTTAGCATCATGTATAATTTTTTCCTTTATTTAGTCCCTACAATCATTTTTTTTCCTCTAATATTACTCTTTCCTACATGAGCTTTGATGCTCTATTCTTTATCTGGACTAAATTAACCAAAATTTCATAGAGTTCTGATCTAATGAAGAGTTACCGGAGAGCGTGACCATTTCTAGTTGAGTGAAACCCTTGTTGGCAAAGTTTTGTGTGAGTTGGTCGACGTTGAAAGACGGGGGAGGTAAGTTTGTCAGAGTCTCTGAAGCTAAGGAGACTCTACCATCTCTTCTTCCTGCGGGAACATCGTACCCAAAGCCACCCGTCTACAAAAAGTAAACAGAATGCCTCTAGCTTGATAAACTTATGCTCAAGTTGGTAAATATAAAGAGTCAAAGGGGTTTGCATGATTACAATCTCCACGCTATCTCTTGCGGCAAAAGCTAGTATGTCAGCACAGGAAACAACTCCTTTGCACATAGCTTCAAGCCTAGTCTTGGCATTGTCGATTACTTCGAATCCTCTCAGACTAGGATTGTTGGCTGGAGAATCCTTTTCAGCCGTGTATGACGGAGTGGAGTCGATGAGCACGGACCCGTCACAACCCTAAAATTGATCAACGACGCAATGTTTTTTAAAACTCACGAAATCCATTCTTGAGAGCTAAGATACTTTTTTTCTATGAGGGTCATTGAGTTTAGGAGGAGTATATTTAAACAAGATTTACAACACTGCACATGATTAATGCGACAGTCTTTGGTAGATGAATAATGAAAATATCATATACAATTTAAATCTCTAAACTTGTTAAATGCATTTAGGGACATCTAGTTAAGCGGTTAACCTTTAATAAATGTACACATCATATGCCAACTTGAATTTGCGATATAATTAGCAAATGTGCCAGATTTATTAATTAGGTCAGGACAATTCCGTTAGATTAATCGAAAGATGCTTCATTGACATGAAAGTAGGTGATAGTCAATATAGGTTCTACGTATGAGGCCGCATACATGTATGACGTGCGAGTGGTGTAAATTGCAACGAATTAGTGAACTCTTAGTTGACACATTGTTCTGCATACAAAAATGCAACCAAGGAGAAAGAAAAGAATTTAGTTCTCTTAGTTGACCTTGATTGAAGGCATAAATTGCAACTAGATGTACAACAAAACATGGGATATCGTCATTGTTTATAACTCACCCTAACAAAGCAATCATGAAAGTGCATCCTCACAAGACCAGCAGCCAAACCCTTGTCCTTGTAGAGAGCTTTCGTGACCTCATCCTTAATGATGAACTCGGCCATCTCGCACGAGTCCTCATAGAACCCAACTTCAAGCTGAGACTCAACGCATCGAGACAACGAGACCAGAACGAGAGCGATACACACAAGAAGTTTCTTCATCTCAAAAACTACGAGATTCTTGATTCTTTCACCCGAATTCAAATGTTCTTTGAACTGGATTGAAGCTGGGGTTGAATGTTCCTTGTAAAACCACACCATATATATAGCACAAGAACCGCAATTAATGCATCTAATCATTGAGATGTATTCTTTCACACGTAATTTATGTTTAAATTTTATTTGCCAATGCGCGAACACGAGAGAGAGAGAGAGAGAGAGGGTTGCAACTTGATTGACGAAAGCGCTTCTGTAATACAGATAGAGATGTGGAAGATGAAGGAAAGGGACAACTGGGGTTGGTTCGATCAGTGGCATCGATCTTGTCATTATAATATCTCGTTTTGTGAAGGCCCATGATCATGATTTACGCGGGAAATCTGGGTCCAAAACAAGGCCGAAACAAAGAACATGGATCAATCTTCTTTGACTTGGGTGGATGATTAGCTAGAAGCAGTTCCGATTCTGCAAATATAATATAGAGATATTCACGAACGACAGGGAATCCGGTGTGCTGTTTCCACGTTTGTCTTGTTCTTGTTTTCGGCGAGTGCGCGTATGCGCAGGAGTCAAACCTTCGTGTGTCGCTTCCGCTTTCTTTATATCATCTGGATTTTGCGAAATGAGATCGGTCCGGGGGAGGCAATTATTGGGGTTGCTCGGCCAGGCAAATCGACTGATGCCGACTCTAGTTCAACGAAGTGCATCGACACGATGGGCATTAGCCGGTATTACTTCGAACCGACGAACTTGCCCGCAGCTCAAGATTCCGCTGAAAAATATGCTTCAAGACCAGCGCGCATACTCCATCCTTGCACGATTGTCACCTCTCTCTGATTCGTAAGGTCCTGACCGATTACTCTCGGCCCTTGCTCTCGACGTTGTTAAAGACAAAGAAGGAAGTCACCAAATTAAACGGATTAGCAACTAATCATCTCTATCACTTTTGACTTTCCATGACGGTGGGGTCTTCTAAATAACTCTTGTCGGGTCCAATAAAGATGCTTCGCAAGTCGTTTGCTTTCAGCAGAACTCCGTGCATTACATGTTGATTGACATAAGTTAATGCGATCATGTACCACACGACATCTACCAGAAATCTCGGAAATGCGAGGTTGAAAAGCTTAAAATAAGCAGCCGTTTGGGACGGAGTTCCATATTCTCTAATGCAAGATAAAGATGCTGTAAACCATCGCACTTATATTTTATGACAGAATTATTGATTGGACTAAATGCTGGAGAGAGAGAGCGAGTAATCAACCTTTTGGGCAAGACTAGTGCAATAGAAAGACAAAGCTTTCGACCTAGTGGGGCTTTTGGAGTGGTTTGATTTGGTTCGCCGTGTTTTGTCCACATTCTTTAGCCAGTTTGCCTACCAGGTACTCTCTCCAAGTCGGCTACAACTCACCCTGTCGAATCTTATCCATGCATTTTTGCAGCTCGAAATTCAACTCAAATTTAGATCCGATTCTAACTTTTAGAGCTCGGCTCTTGAAGTACTTTATGTGCTTGATCTTTTACTTCAATTCAACTCAATTAGGAAATTTATAGTCTAATAAAGTCTTACCTTCTTTGTCCCTAATTACAAAGGGTGAGCATGGTCAGGGTGGGCAATTCCCACCTCGGAACCGGAAACCGCCCATTAAGGACCGATTACGAAAAATTAGAACCGGGAACCGCCCGGGTGGATCTGGTCCATTTCCCAGCGTTATGTCCCTTTGTCTCTTCCCCTGCAATTCAAGATTTACAGTCTATTTCCCCTCCTTACAACAGTTATCTTCCCTCTGCATTTCCAGCAAATGCAGCAAGGTTTTGACCCTTGTTTTGTCACCTCAAGTGACCTCTCAAATGGTAAAAATACCAGCTGCAATTTCCGCCCATTTTTGGCTCAAGATTATTGCCAATCACTGTCCATTTCCTCGTTTGTGTAGCCCCTGCAATAGTCCAGTTTTTTTAACTGAGTTCTTTGCCATTTGCAACTCTCACGGCAGCAAACTCTCGTGATTCAGTCAAACTATAGATGCTGAGGTCTCTATGCAAAATTTCAAGGTGAGGACTCTCCTTGTTGGAGTTATAATTCGTGCAACTACTAGTTGGAACCATCGAGGAGGGACGCTGGCCAGATTAGGGATTTAGAATTTTCACTTTTGAAAAATTTAAAAATTAAGATATATATTGTCGGTCCGGTTCGGGTGAGCGATTCCACATCTACAACCGGAACCGGACCGGTTCCCTATAAAACCACCAATTTCAAACCGGTCTAATCCAGTTCTGAGTGGTTCCCGATTTCCTTGCACACCGCTACTAATTACTAAGACAAAACAAGATTAATTGGGTTTGTATTGATGTTTTTTTTTTTGGTTAAAGGGTTTGTATTGATGTTATACTTCACGAAAATGTAAACCCATTTTTCGATACATTACAAGTATATAAATTTGTGTCTTTGCAATTAGTTTTATAACCAAATTCTTCCACATGTCAATCATCAGATAATGAATGTGTAACTTTACATTGACCATGCCAATATGATCCGACCCTGCTGATAAAGGGATTGAAGAGTGGGGCGCCAGAGAATCTCAGGTCCAAGGTTTGGCTCTTGTGAGCACTACACACGTATTTACATAGAAGAGATGCGATACAAAAAACACAAAACTTTACATTGATAGCAAACCCAATGAAAATCCCCTTTTTTTCGGCAGTTGTTACGAGAGGTAATGTAAAATTCGGAGAAATGACACTGTTAAAACCATAGGGGAAAGGGTAGGACTAAGCACAGGTTCAAGCAGAGATTTACACACGCTAAACTTATTCAAGCAAAATCGCAAATTATCAGAGGATCCTGGTTCGGATGGATGACGAGCCTTGACGAGGTCATATGGTTAAAGGAGAGTCCGTGCCTTCACCTCTAGGGGCCACTGCTGAATTTGGAGACGTCATACTTCCGCTGACAAATCTCTTTCACCACAGAGCTCCCAGTCAGATGATGAAGAACTATCAGAGCGCCTTGCAAAATTCCAATTCGCGGAACCACCAATGCACTGAGATTGAGGTGCTTCATTGTCCTCAGGAATTGCACGTACGTCCTTCAAGGTCGACAATTGATCAGGAGGATTTGCAGTCTGATGAAGAAAGGCAGGAGAATTACTGAAACTCAGCACGTCAGTTTTCTCTGCCAAGCCTGAAAAATAATCTTTCTTCAAAAAAGACCCAAGACAAGCAGCCTCCTCTGGCCTCGGTTGAATATTCACAGGGACCAAACTATCATCCCTTTGTCTCAGGATGGATAATCTCTCCATTACAGAAGCATTCTCGTTCTCCATCCGCTTAGTAGGGATATTCACAGGAAAATTATCGGAGTTGCCTTCAACAAAACCACCCACAGCACATGCTCTGCTTGTTGATCCATCAGCTTCCATGAGATTTTGAGATTTAAAGTCCTCAGGACTAACAAATTCCACATCATCTCCAGCAGACAAGGCGTTTGAGTTAAAGTCTCGACCTTTGAGGATATTAAATCTGGCCAAAACATTATTTGAGTCATGACCCAATTTAGAATTCTCAGGACTAACACATTCCACCTTGTCTCCCACAGAGAAGACATTTGAGTTAAAGTCCCGCTCTTTTAAGATGTTAAATCTGGCCACAACATCATTTATTTCGGTACCTGCACTAAAGGCAGGGAAACACTGGGTAGTGGTGATTTGGTTTACATGACATCTGGCCCGAAGGGCTGATTTGTCTTCTCCCTGGGAATAGGAGGAGTGATTCAAACTCGATAACTTCTCCATATCCCAGGAGTTGTCAGATGAATCTGCAACGAAATAAATTTGTCAATATGACGTCGGAAAAAAGTAACAACCACTATTAGGTCAGTCTACAACCACCTCTTTGAAAGGACTTGAGCCTCTCCATCTCCGTCTTCACACGCTTAAAGCAAGAATTGAACTTCATGGAACATAATGCAGCCTCTGCCTCAAGCCATAAATTCTTAAACAATTGAACTTGCCGATTCGGTTCAACCTCGTCATCAAGATTATCTATAAGAATTTTCTTGATGGCCTAAAACCATCAAGCAGACAAAGGAGTTTGGCTATTATTTGAAGGGAAAATATGAAATTAGGATCATTAACCATAAAAGATACAGGTATTAAAACTTATCACTGCACTTTTAAATATAAGAAATATACCCACAAACAAGTACCTGAGTCATTTTATCATTGCCGACATTGTCAAGATCATCACTAGCAACAAGCACTGAATCAACTTTATTTGGATCACCTTGCGCAAGATAACGTTTTCTCTCCCCGGACAAGTGCGGAAGAATGGATTGACCTTGATCATTAGCCTGTACACTCCTTATCTGTGGCTCTTCTGATCTCACATTCTGCTTCATTAACATATTATACAGCTTAGCGTTCTTCTAAAAACAGAAGCATTAAGATCTTGACAAAAATCTATGAAATTACTATTGTTGAAAGAAGTCTTGCAACAACTCAATACTTATCGCGCAAGAAGGTATTTACACAGAAGATGCCTATTATGGAGGGCACTGATTTCCAAGCACATAATTTCAATATTAATAGGAGAACTCCTTTAATATTATACCGCTTAGCGTAGTTTAACAAAAGGAAGCATTAAGATCTTTACCAAAAATTTATGGAATGCTATTTCCGAAAGAAGCCTTTTAACAACTCAACCCTTTTTCAGTAAGAAGGTATTTACACAGAAGATGCCTATTATGGAGGCAGTGATTAGCTTCCAAACACAATACTTCAACATTGATAGGAGAACTTCTCCAATCAGAAATTCCAGAAGTCGTCAATGTAAGTACCTTTACTTGAGCAGTTGACTTTCCCAAATGTTGGGCTGGACGAGGTGGTGAAGGTGGTAATTGTTGCCTTTCAGTACCTCGCTGGAAGTGTTTCAGAGATGCACTGAGGTTATCTATCACGCTTTTAAGGATATCATAGTCTTCATCCTTTAAGTCCCATGGACCATTGGAGCTCTGAAAGAGAAACAATTCTGACAAACAGTGCATTGATTTGACCACCAAATGGGCCTGTTCTGTCAGCACTGATTCTGTCCCACACAATCTGCTAAGCACAGTAGAAGCCGTTCCGAGAGAATGAGATGAAGTCGGGGAACTAAAGCCATGCCTCATACTGGTGAAGGACTCTCCAGATAAGCTATTGAATGAGGAGTTATTCATAATGTTGCTCGTTTTTGACACATCATCCATTAATTGCTGACCTTTCTCAGGTGCAGCTTTTCCTATTTCATAGCTGCATTGCATTGGCCAGTGAGGTTCAAAACCATGATAATCTGTTGACAAATCAGACTGGACATTTCTTTTACTTCGCTCATGGACAATATCAGATGAATAAGTCTGATGGAGACAGCTTGGTCTGGAATAGCAAGAATCAACACGCATAGCGTCATCCAACCTCTTGTTTGATGTATTAGCAATTGCATGCTGCTCAAAAGAAAGTGGTGAATTGGAAACACAATTTCTCTCGCCCAGTAAACTGCATGAGTCAATGTTTACATCAGAAACTCTGTGTCCAAATTTTGTTCTCCATTGTGGATCGAACACATCATCAGCAAAATCCTTCTTCTTTGACCTATGATCATCTCTTTCTGACCATGATTTCTCCAACAGATTATCACCTCGTTTAAGGTGGTAGCTGAGTTGTGTTGCCTCAAACAGAAGCTTTTTTTCACGGTTCTGCACTGCATGAGGCTCCTCTATACTGCAGACAGTAACTCTGCCGGACTCCTTATTAGCTGCAGCAATGCCACAAGTAGCGACCCCTGGAAAACCACCGGGGCTGGTTAGAGTAGCTGGTGGTCTGATTGCAAGTATGGGGAAAGAATGAGAAACAGAATTTCCCTCAGTAAGGCTAGAATGATGCTGTGATACGTTAGTGGTTTGCATTCGAACATCCCCACTGTCTGAACTTAACGCCAATGACGATGCCAGATAATGTTCTTCTGATACTAATGGCCCGTTGATGTCATCAGAAGCTTCTGCAATAGTGAAAATTGTTTAGATGGACAATCTCCTAGCAAGAAAAAGGGAAAGGGAAAAAAATCTGGATTCACTCTTCAAAAAGAGTTCTCAGACATCAATGACTGCTTTAGATGTCATAGGCAGAATGACAAGAGGTAAACAAGTGGAAACAAGCACGTAATCAGTACACTCCAGTACAGTTTTTGTTCCAAAGTCAGATAACACCTATTTCAGAAGCCACAGGCACAATGACATAACGTAAGGACATGGCAATTTAAGAGGTAAAACATAGAGATATTCAACATAGACAGCATCCATAGTTTCACTGAGAACAATTATACATAATCTGGTCCAACAGGTACGCTCCTAACTCTTTACTTCTAGAAAGATTACGTGGGGATGAAGCCAAAGGAAGAATTAAATGGCAGATTTCTCTCCGATGAATCTAATTCAAACGAAACAGAGAGACTTGAAATCTTACATGGACAGTAATAGCAAAATCTACAACAAGCGAACAAACTGAAGGAGAAGGGGGTAACATGATGAACTACAAACATTGTGCGTTGGAAACAACTCAACTACTCTCGTATTCCTCAGATGGCAATTTATTGCTCTTTTCGGATGCTTTTGTGTCGAAAATACTGAACATCCATTTCCACATGGCAAACACACAGACGGCGAATGCAAAGAGCTACCACAGACAGAAATTACCGCAACGTCGACATAGCCTCAATACACTTCGCTGAGAAAAACAACTACCTTCGTCCGTGACCCTTCCATCTGTGGGTAAGTCAGCTCCTCTTGCCCATTCCGACCAGTAGCTGTCCAACGATTCCACCTGCTCACCTTGCGCTCGACCGTCCATCTCGTTACTACCACAGCAAGATCAAAGTTGCAATACTCAATGGGATACCCTCGACCTCACAGGGCGCTGTCGATGGACTAATTCACTCCTCGTCCCAGCACGAGCAGACCGCCGATCACGAGCACATCGATCGGTATCTCCCGGGACTTCCTTTCCAGGATACGATGTTGGCGTCACTGACATTCAAATGACCATGCCATCAAAAAATCAAAACTTTAAAAAAAGTAAAGAAAGATAGCCCCAGTTGCTGTGGTAGCCACAGGGATCATCATCGTGCACAAACCAAAACCCGTCCCATAAAAAAAGCCCGAAAATTGCACGCGTCTGACGGAAACTCTCGATCGGAGCCGCAATCCGACAGAGTGACTCAGACACCTAACCTAGGAGACTTTCAAATCGAGCCCGGACGATCGTGTGTTCGCTCGATTCCTATTCGATTCGAAAGCGGAAAAAGACAGCTCGGTTACGATCGGAACCAACGCCGACGACGGAAAAAAGCAAGAAAAACGGGGTTCATCGGGTTGCGACGAAGAGCGCATCGCCGTCGCGCGAGCTCCGGTCATCGAAGGGAAGGCATGCGCAATCGGTCGGCGAGCAGGAGGGATGTACAGAGATCGCACCTTGAACGGAGCCGGACCAGGAGCGTCGGAAGCAGAGCGAACAACAAGAGTCCCGAGCTTCTTCTTCCGACTGCAGCCGTCGAAGAAAATGAGAAGGCGAATACGTGTCGACCGACAAGGTTGTCGTTTGTTAAACCTCATCCCACTAAAAAGATTTTCGTAATTTGTTTTTCTTTCTCTTGAGTCCAAATTGCTCCCTTTAATGTTGTTGTCTCTTTGCTATAAATCTTCGGCCCATTTTATTTCGCAAAAAAATAAATAATTTATATAATATGCTTTTTAAAAGTATTACTCGTATTACTTACAAAAATAAATAAAAGCCTAATAAATTTTTACGAAAATATTTAGATATAAATTGTTGTCAATGATAAAAATATGTTTTATTGCCTTATTATTTCAATGACTATAAGACATCACTTTTGGAAAAAAAATATTTTTTAAATCATTTATTTTTCGTAAAATAAACGGACCCCTAACATGTATCTAGTTTGTCTCTAGTTTCCAATACAAGCGAGCCGTTCTTGTGGACAACTCTTATTAAAATGAAATGGACGATACTAACAAATTTTTTCCATCATAAGAAATACTTCTCGCGTAAATTGCAACGATTTATATTGGAAAACATCAAACAATGAATATCATGCATAGATTATGGGTGCATTTGGTGCACCATTTGTACAGTCCTTGGGATTTTAAAATTCTTTGGGCAAATGTAAATGACGTTTGGCAAAATTTTTGAAGTGCTTTGGAGAGATGCAATTTGCATCTCCAAAGCTTTCCAAAGGCCTTTTGCTTAACAAAGGGTTGGAGGTACCTTGAGAAATAGCATTTTTCGGACTATGTTTTTGAGTGACGGCCATCATGATTAGCAATTTTAATAGCTTAGTCAATCATCTGCATGCGTATGCATTGTATTCATAACTTGCGTATGGAGAGTGCATACGTTTCAGTAACATTTTCATTGTGGTGTTTTCGTATCATAAAGGTAAAATCAAGCTGTTTCGAATTATCATACACATCATCAGTGGACAAAAGTTCGCAAGCGACCTTCCCCATTTTCGATTCAGTGGTTGTGATTACCCGCGCTCTCACTAACTATCATATGGAGAGCGGATCAAGCCACTATCAAATAATTTTTTCTTCATTGTCTAGTGATAAGCCGATCGCGCCGCGTTGATCGGGGCCTATATCAAAATTTGCCCCACAAATGGTACGGGTACCCATCATTGACAAGGGGGTTGAACATGATTAGGAGATGGAGCCTAATTCGAGCTAATCCGTCCATTCCCGGTGCACCTATTGATGACAGATTTGAAAAATCGGACGGGATGAGTGAGCATGATGATCGATTGTCACGATGTGAGGTTTCAATCCGCATGGTCATCATTTTGGTCGTTGAATCTGCCGTGCCAGAGATAAGCTTAGCTACAATCACTCGATCGGAATTGACGGCTGTTCTTAATGTGATTTTTTTAATTACTTTTGACTTCTTAAATTGTTTTTAATCGAAGACTGAGCTTTTATTTGATATAAAATGGAAAATTATCCGATCATATTTTTAATATATTACACGAGTGTTGATTTCGTCCTAAAATTCTCAATCATTCTGATCATCGAAAATCGCCGCGGGGTGACAAGTCATGTAGGACAGTTAGTGTTAATTAGATTACCATGCCGGTGATTTTCGGAGAAATTTGACTGGCATAGCTATATTGGAATTTCGCGCAAAAGTTCATTACTCACTTGACAAAATCGAAGAGTTTAAAATTGAATTCGCATCCCTTCAACAAGCTTGAGACTGATTGGGTGATTATAAAATATTCAAGATCTATTAAAGTTGAAACAAATAGATATTTAGCGTTAGATTAGAAAAATGAACAGATGATTAGGTCAGTTTGGAATCACGTAAATCTTTTGCAAAAATTGTCAAAGTAGGAATTATTTTAGTTGGATAGTCAGTAAGCTCCTCTTTATTCAAAATTAATCTATTTTTTTGGGTCGAAATTTATTTAAATTAATCAAAAAACACGAAAAAGAAGCGTTCCTTCGACGGAAATTCTTTAATTTCTTCAACAATCCATCCACCAGATACAAAAAAAGATAATATAATTATTATTTGCCTGAAAATTTAAATACCATTCGCACAAAAAAAATGATTAAACGAAAAAAAAATTGTCCCTAAAAAATGTTCGAACCAATGAATACAACTCGACCCGCGCAGAACACAGAGATGGATGAATGAAATCAGAAGTAGACGACGAAAGTGGAAGAAGAGCGCGGCGCCGAGGAGGAGGAGGAGGAGGATGCGTCGTCGTCCGAGGAAGAGGCGGCGGAATAAGCCAGGCGCAAGTTCCGGAGGCCGCCGCCCAAGCTCACCCGCGGCGGCAACAGCCGCTCCGACAGCCGCCTCACCGCCGCCGCGTACTCCTCCAGCAGCCCCGCCACGACCACCGCCATCATCATCCTCGACGGCTCGGCTCGGCTTCTGCTGCGACAGCCCCTTCCTCTGTTCAGCGCGCGGACAGCTTCGGGAGTTCCAGAACGGAGGCGGGCGTGCCTTCTACGAAGAGTTTGAACGTTCGGGCTAATCTATGGAGGCGAATATGATGCTCAAGCTTATGCGGGGAGAGAGAGAGAGAGAGAGATTGAGTGTCTTACGTTCTTTTCTGGGACCTTCAAGTCTTTGTCTGAGATTTGCTTTTGGGGAACAGGAACTGCAGGAGAATCACGCCCTTGCTCTTTGCTTGTTCCAATTGGCTTCGGCCTTTGCTTTTAGAGCTCCTCCACGTTTTGGTTTCGCAGTTTTTGACTGCTGCTTTGCCAAGTCCTAATTCTTATATTAACAGTAGCAAGTAAGAGTTCGATTCTTCTTCTTCTTTTTGGTTTTTTTACCTAAAACGACAAGATGATCTTGCTTTGATTGGCAGCTCAATTCCCTTTTTTTGTCAAAAAGAAAAAAGAGTATCATGTGCTAAGAGATCTGTGCTGCTACGAGAGAATATATTGCGCAGATTGTTTTGATCGCGTTGCGCATGTCGTGTTAGGTACAAGAAGCTGTGGCGAAATTAGCATCGACAAAATGCTCGATAAGAGAAGGGACTCTTGAAATTTCATGATGAGTTGAAAGTGTTGGGGTGTGGTTCATACTCCCCGCGACAGACAGGACAACAAGGGAAAGTTTTCCTAATTCAATTATGTTTTCTATTTGGAATATGTTTCCTAGAAAAAGTTTTCCTATTTTAAATAAGTTTCCTAATTGAATGGTTTCTAATTGGAGTAAGTTTCCTAATTAGAGTAGGTTTCCGAGAAAGAGGTTTTCCATTTTGAATCAAATTATTGCCTATATATAGTTTCTTTATCTTGTAATTGAGAGATATAACAGAAAAGTGTGATGTGTAAATTAAAGTGAAATTCTCTGTTAGACATAGCTCTAGTTTAAGGGTGAACTAGGATAAAAACCTTGTGTTTCGATTCACTTTCTCGTTTGTTTACTCTCTATTTTTTTGTGACTGTGCGACGAATCCTGACATCTTGTCAAGAATGATCTGAAATCTTAGAGGTCGAATTGATATTCACATCGTAGAGCTCGAAAAGCTCACTCTTCAGCTCCATCCAGGACATAACTCATGGCTCTCAAATGCATTACGATGTGTCGACTCTAGCTTTGGACCTGCATTTATAATTATTACTTAGATGAATGATTTGTGAGTTTATGGGCAATCACGTCCGTGTCAAAAGCATGTTACAATATCCAATATGTGAGTACGTGCTTTGATTTAGGAATTTTTCTTTTACTTTTGTTTCATATGCAGGACAAATGGAGTAAGACTAATTTAGGTAAAAGCAGAGATAAAAGCAATGACAGGCATGTGATATTAATTTTAGTGGTCGCATATACAAATCCCGATGATCAAATAATGTTGCCATCCAAGGACCAATTGACAAAAACTTTAATATTCTTTGGGATGAAATTGTGGTCTCTAACTTTATGTCCTTTAGATACTTGTTCTCCTCTCGAAGCATTGAAAAGCATAGCAAATTAAGCAAACATCTGTGTTATCTCTGTGGAACCTCAGTCGAGCATTCCGGTAAAAAAAACACAAAAAGTGAGCAGCAAAACGTGCATACACGAAACGAGTAAGTCCTTTAGTAGCACAAGTATTTATTAGACCTTTCAATTCGGCTAATTCCATGGATTCCATTGCCCGGATCAGATCGTAGGCGTGATGGAGGCTCTGTGAGGGTCAATCGGGTGAGAAATTAAGGGTCGGGTGGGGACCTTTTCGGTGTAAGATTGTTCAAAAAGAAGATGTTGAAAATTGGAAGTCAAATCGTGCACGAGACTACCACTATTCCGCATCACGACTTTGCTTACTCCTAACTTGATCATCCCACTATCTCCTCATCGCCGTCAAGAATGCCAGCTTGCAAATTTCCCCCCTCTTGATCCAGAGATTCGCGGCATTTGTTAGGTGTCCGACGACGAAGCAATGGGGATTATCTCGACCAGTCTTGGACATGCGCTTTGTACTATTTGTAATCTTGATTTTGCAGATTTAAACATTGGTTTTTCTTTCTCAAAACTGAGGTATTGAGTTTTGTAAGTCCTAAGCAATAGCGTCACGTCTTTTTTTTTTTTTTTTGGGGTGGGGCAGGGGTTTGCGCCATGCTTTGAGTTTTGTAAGTCCTAAATTGCGTAATCTGAGTTTGAGTCAGAATAAGATAATAATATCATATATAGTGTTTGGCGATGTCGTTTGGACCGGATTAACTAGAATATATCCAGATAAAATGCATGATAAGAAATCCGGATTAGGGGATGGGATAAACCCAGATTTGATAATTTTTTTTTAGAAAAAAAACTTAACAATTTTTTTCCAATGATGAAGTAACGGAGTCACGCAATCGACTGCTGTGCAAGGATCACCTCCATGACAACCAATCATTGTCACTTTTGACCATCGTACAACAATCATCATTACCTTTGAACCGTTGCCAATTGTCATCGTCATCCAGTCGATCGTGCTTTGACAACTAAGGGTGAAAAGGAGAAATTATTTGTCAAATAGCCTATCACCGTCGAAGAACTCGAATCCTTACACAAATTTGCCAAATTCGTCGTCCACAACATAGGCGTGGACACCCACGTTACTCACCTCCGAACCATTGCCGATCGTCACCGCCATTTAGCTAATCGTGCTTTGATGACTGAGGGTGAAAAGGAGAAATTATGTGTCAAATGGCGCATTACCATAGAAAAACTCGAATCCTTTCGTGAGTGCACCAAAATTATTCAAGGTCATTGTCCACAACAGAGGTGTGGCCGCCCTTGTTACTCGTTGGCCTAATGCCGTTCGCGTCCACCTCCTCTCCGCCCCTCACTACCCCAAATCGTTGGCTTCAGTGTCAAGTTGCACATGAGCTTCATGTGCAACATCCATTGCGTGGTTGCCACCCTTCACTTTTACATTAATCGTTGCTACCTCGTCTACCAGATCACCGCAGCAGCTGCCTCTCCTGGTTGCTCCACAATGCTCTCGGCAACTCAAGGCTCGTCTTCGCCGAAAGCGCTAAGATCTGGATATTGCGGGAGATTGTGTTGAGTAAGTGAGATTTTCAAAGATTTTTCATCCTATCTTGGATTGCACCAAATATGTATGAAATTTTTTACGATAGAAGCATATTTGGAGAATCCCTAATCCCACTTTATTCCATCATATTCTAATCCAAATTTGGACAATCCAATGTAGTCTAAATATTTTTGAGCGCCTTGTCGACTAAATTAATTTTCTAAAATTTAAGAATATCCATTTGAAATGACCTTTAATTTGTTCTTCTTTACTTATAGCGTTTTAGAAGTGGGCTTTTGCCCAAAAAATGAACATAAAAATTTCTTTAAAATTATACATATATTAACCCCCGAAAATATTAAAGTTATCTGAAAATTTTTGCATCCCTTCAAAATTTGGAATGATTTTCTTTAATTTGGTGGAAAATTAATCAAGTTAGGGCTAATTTAGTAGATCAAGACAAACACATGCCGAGACCAAGAACTTGAAAGGCTCGTTGGCTTAAATTTACATCATTCTCGTTGTCTTAGCAGTGGCACAACAGGAATCGTTAAGTACCCCGTTGACATGTAATTAAAAATCGTTTATTTCGTGAAAACTAAATGATTTGAAAGACATTTTCCTAAAAACGATTGCTTGTAACGCTTAAAATAATTTATCAATAGAAAATGTTCCCATTATTGCCAAAAATTTATGTTCAAATATATTCGTAGACGATGAAGGTATTTTTCGTTCATAATTTTTATAAGAGATATAAACGATGATTTTACAATTTGACGTACTTTACAAGGAATTGGATCTCGTGAAGACTCTCTTCCAGCTGAGAGACCTGGACTTGATCAGATGCTTTGTTTAAACGAAAAGAAAATGCTCCTAAAATGGTAAACCAATGAATACAACTCGACAGTCAGAGCAGAGATGAACGAATAAAATCAGAAATAAAGGATGAAAGCGGAAGAGTGCGAAGCTGAGGAGGAAGCATCGTCTGAGGAAGAGGCGGCAGAAGCCAGGCGCAAGTTCCGGAGGCCGCCGCCCAAGCTCATCCGCGGCGGCAACAGCCACTCCGTCAGCCGCCTCACCGCCGCCGTGTACTCCTCCAGCAGCCCCGCCACGACCACCGCCATCATCATCCTCAGCGGCTCGACTCTGTTGCAGTAGTCCTTCTCCTGTTTAACGCGCGGACGCTTCAAATTCCAGAACGGAGGCGTGCCTTCTACGAGAGTTTGAACATTCAGGGTAAGCTATGGAGGCGACTATCTGCGCATATATTTAGAGAGAGAGAGAGAGAGAGAGAGAGAGAGAGAGAGAGAGAGAGAGAGATTGAGTGTCTTACGTTCTTTTCTGGAACTTGCGAGCGATGTCTGGTTGCTTTTGGACTGCAGGAGAATCACGCCCTGGTTTTGCTTGCTCCAATTGGCTTTGCCTTCGCTTTTACAGCTCCACGTTTTGGTTTCGCATTTCTGACTGCTGCTTTACCAATTCCTAACACTCTTATTAACAGTTGCATTTAAGTGTTCGATTTTCTTACCAAAAATATAAAAGAAAATCCGATTTTGCTTCGATTGACAATGCCCCCCTCGCCACAGAGAAATGATTAATATTTGACGAGAGAGCTATGCTACAAGAAAAGATAGTATGCAGATTGTTTTGATCGCATCGTGTGTGCCATGCTGGGTACAAAAAGTTATCACGAAACTAGCGTCTACAAATGCTCCATAAGAGAAGGAACTTGAAATTTCGTGATAAATTGGATGCTGAGAATGATCTTAAATCTGAGAGCTCGAATTGATTATATTCACATCATAGAGCTCGACAAGCTCGCTCTTTAGCTCCATCTAGATCATAAGTTATGGCTCTCGAATGCATTACGATGTGTCGACTCCGGCTTTGAATAAGCATTTTAGTTATTGATTAGATGAACAATTCATGAATTTATTGGCAATCACGTCAAGTCAGAAGCAAATTGTAATATCCAATATGGAAGTACGTGCTTTGATTTAGAAAATAAATAAATAAATTCTACTTTTAATTCATATGCGGGAAAATTGGAGTAAGACTAATTTAGCTAAAAGCAGGGATAAGGCAATGACCGGCACGTGATATTAATTTTAGTGGTTGCATATACAGTATCCCATGATCAAACAATGTTACTATCCAAAGACTAATTGACAAAAACTTTTTTTTAAGGTAAATAATATATTGACTTTTCACAAAGAAAGATACATACAAGAGTCATACACAAAAACCTCGTACCCTATGAGATACCTAAGAGTATCCAAGGGGGACAAAGGTGTAACGATCAAGCAAAAAAAGGAATCTCCAACCGGAGTCAAGGACAAGCTGGCATTTACATCAATCAGAGAAGGATAAAAACAAGAAAATCAAGGGGCTAGGGAAACCTAGGCGTGCCCTCAAAAATAGAAGGTGAGATGTCTCACGCTGATTGCAATCTCCTATTGTATGGATGATTTTCGACACGGTGGAAAGTGAGGCTCTTATCTTTGACAACCTTGATGAGGTACTTGATTAAGGCCAGCACAAAGAGAGATTTACTATAGAAGAAATTGTAGTCTCTAGCTTTATCTCCTTTAGATACTTGTTCTCCTCTCGAATCATTGAAAAGCAAAGCAAATTAAACAAACACTCGCATTATCTATGTGCAACGTCAATCAAGCGTTCCGATCAAGTATCAATATACTTTACAAAAATAAAATAAAATAATAAGTAAGCAAAACGTACATACACGGGACGGGTAAGTCCTTTAGTGGCACGACTATTCAGACTTTTCGACTCGGCTTATTCTATGTATTGCAAATGGTCAGGGTCAAATCGTAGGCGCGATGGAGGCCTTGTGAGGGTCAATCGGGTGAGAAATTAAGGGTCGGGGGACCTTTCCGGTGTAAAGATTGTTCAAAAAGAAGATGTTGAAAATTGGAAGTCAAATCGCGCGTGAGACGACCACTATTCCACATCACGACTTGCTTACACCTAACTTTGATCCAGAGATTCGCTGTATTTTATTAGATAGCCGACGACGAATCAATGGAGATTATCTTGACCAGTCTTGGACGTGAATATTGTGCTATCTATAATCTTGATTTTGCAGATTTAAACGTTGGTTTTTTCTTTCTCAAAATTGAGGTATTGAATTTTGTAAAAGTCCTCAACAACATCTCGTCTTTTCTATTTATTTATAATTTTTTGGGGATTTTTGCGTTATACTTAAGTTTTGTAAGTCCTGAATATTTTGGAGCACCTCTACCAACTAGCATCACGGTCGTTTTTCTACCCAAATCACTTTGTAACCCGTTTAGCTAAATTAATTTTCTAGGATTTGAGAATGCTCTTTTGAAATGACTTTTAATTTTTGTGCTTCTTTACTCGTAGCATTCTAAAAATGGGCTTTTGCCCAAAAATGAACATAATAAATCTTTAAAATCATACATATATTACCGCTCGCAAAATATTTAAAGTTATCTGAAAAATTTTCGTGCCTTTTTAAAATTTGGAATGATCGTCTCTAATTCGGCGGAAAACTGATCGAGCTAGGGCTGACCTTGTAGATCAAGACACATACATGCCGAGACCAAGAACTTGAAATAAAGGCACATTGGCTCAAATTTACATTCATTCATTCTCGTTGCTTTAGCAGCGGCACACAACAGGAATCATTAAGTACCCATTAACACGCAATTCAAGATTATAAGCAATTTGTTATTGGTTTGACGTGCTCTTTCAAAAGGAATTGGATCTCGTGAAGACTCCCTTCCACGCTCTCCAGCTCAGAGACCTGGACTTGATAAGATGCTTAACACCGTCGGTGCCCTTACGAGATTCCAAGTCATCTGCACTGTTGTCTTCAGGGTTCCAGAAACGAGCTGCTTTTCTCTTGGTCCTCATGGTCTCCAGCACGTCGTATTTGTTGCAGATCCCCCATATTGTCACCTTCTGCTGGTTGTAGTCCACGTTCACCGAGTATATCCCTGCGAACCCATCATTAACGATGCGGATTAGGGGTCTAATCAACTGTGTTTTGAGAGCAAAATGGTGGGAAAAAGAGAGAAGTTGCATCACGAATTCGGAAGCCCTAATGGGCCGAACTTTGTCAGTATGAGAACACATTCTCTTTCCACCAAAAGAGCCCGTGGGCCTCGTGATAACTGGTGTGATGACAATGTCATGTTCGTGCAATTTTTTCAGTTTTCACTCTTCCAAGAATTTTGTTTTGTAAATTATCTTCATTTCATCCGGTTTCTATTATTTTGTTTAGGGTTGTTCATGGAATCAGAAGTTCCTTCTCCATCCGATTGAAACAAGAAAAATAATTAACATACAATGAAAACAAAGGCACCCGAAACTCGAAAAACATCTGCTTATGGAAGTTACCCTTTGTATGAGCCAATGCCTTCTTGATCTTCTTCTCACAGCCATAGGAATACAGAGGCACCATCATCTCCACATATTGTGCCTCCACATTTGTCTTGTAAGCGGGAACGATCTGCATGTCCGTCATGATTCGATTTCTCAAGCCAACACTTCCCGACTTCTGCTGTCCTTGATAAAGAAGAGATTGGCTGATCGCTGCATTGCTCAATCACGTCCTCATATAGGATCATCAGGATCATTTTTCAATTGAAAAGGGTCTTAGATAATTATCTATTTTCTTGTATTCCTTCACCTTTTTTCGGCTCTTGCTTTACATTTTCTCGACGTGTTTTGTTTGTGCTTTGCTTTACAGTTGTTGGCGGCTAGAGATGAGTCGGCCCTTTGAGAGGTTGATGTTGCAAGAAAACTAGGGTTTGTTCGGTGAACATGGAGGATACGCGGGATCGTGAGTTGGAGCAGTGCGACGCTGCGTCAGCCACAATCGGAAAGTGCAAGACTAATCCCTACTTTTTCTTAGGGTTTCAGTTTCGACGTTTTCTTTTGCTTTCCCAGGTTGCATGTGGACGTTTCTACTTCATCAAAGAAAGCGCCCCAAGACTTTGATGGAATAATATGTAGGGTATTTAGAAACCCTTAAGCTACGTTTGGTTGTACAGATTTGGATTGGGATATGATAGTATAAGATTGGATTATAAATCTACCAAATATCTTCCGAATTATAGAAAATCCCATCACATGTTTGGTACAATCCAAGATAAGATAAAAATATTTAAAAATCTTTGAAAATCTCACTTGTGCAGCACAACCTCCCGCGATATCCAGATCTCACCTCTTGAGCTCCCTCGCTGGCATCTCAAACCCGGTCTCTCTAGCTCCCTCTAGTTCGTCTCCTTCACCGCTAGTTCGCCAGATCCACCGTCACGTTCACCTCCACACTGTAGTCCTCGCTTAGCTTTATCATATCAGAGGCGATCGGATGCCGGTGTAGATGAGCCTCCGGTCGCCAAGAGCTTGAGGTAGCATTTGCAACAATCTAGTAAACAAGGCATCAATGGCCAATGTAGAGCTAAAGGGTGGCAATGGGATGATGAACATTGCGCGTAAAACTCAAGTGCCACTCAACGTTGAGCCGACGATCTGGGTTAGTGAGGAGCGAAGAGGATGTGGACTGAGATCCACCAATGGCTAGCATCGGGGTAGCAAGTAACAAGGGCGGACACGCCTTTGTTATGGACGACGAGATATTTCAAGCGCACTCATGAAAGGATTTGAGTTCTTCGATGATGATGGCCATATGACTTATAACTTCTCCTTTTTACCTTCACTCATCGTAGCACGATTGACTAGACAGCGATGACAATTGGTGGTGGTCGGAGGCAAGGACAATTGCACGACGGTTGGAAGTGACGATGATAGGTTGTCGTTGACGTGCTCCTCACGCGGTGAGCGGCAAAGGTCACTTCATCGTTAGAAGAAAATTGTTAAGTTATTTTAACAAAATTTTATTCAAGCTAGGTTTATCGCATCCCCTAACTCAGATTTTAATCCGCATTTTATCCAGGTAAATCCCGATTAATTCGGTATAGAGAATATCTCCAGATGTCGAATAAGATAATTTGTTATTCTATTCAGACTCAAATCTAGACTATGAAATGCAACCTACATGGAAAAAAGAAGCTTAAAATCTCTGACCTATTTTCGATTTGCTCAAGCCAAACGATCCCTCCATGCACATGCATGCATCCTTTTCTTCGTAGAGAGACCTATGGTTGTCGTATACAGGTGCGGATATGTTGTAGCCATTAATGTAGCCATCTAATGTTTTCTCCACAGTATTTTGCCACGTGTCCATCTACTATTCCCCCCCCCCCCCCGGTCGCTTCTCTTCTGTACATCTCCACCGTGGCCGCGGTGCTTTTTTTTTTTTTGTTGGAAGCTGCGGTGCTTGACGGCCCCGGCTTTGAGCTTGTCGCCGGTGGCAGGGCCCGGTGCAGCACGCACCGAGCCTACAAGATGTGTACTCGTCCACGATCGTCTGAAACAAACGACGTTCTTTTCCGAGAGTTAAGGACACGACTGCTGAAATTGCCAGAATATCACATGAAACACGAGATAGACATCATAGAGGATTCTAGCCATCACCCAAGCACTATATCCAGTAGATTTCAATTTCGGGCATATATAGCCCAAAAGACCAATTGGGTTCCTATCCGGTCCATCAATATTTGTAAAAAGAATGCACTTTTTCGCATTTCGTGTGAAGGTATTAACGAGCTGGCAATTTTCTTCTGTAGGTTTTTGCAATTATAACAACGCCAATCTCCTAAAATACCACCATTATTTTTCCCCACTTTTCGTGGACCAAAGTAAAATTTCAGGTATGAGTTATATGTACAAATAGGGAAGGCAAATGAAGCAAACTCTTCGCTAACGGAGTTTTAGATGAAATATCTTTCACTGAAAGTTATTCTTTGACTTTTTAATTGAAGAAGACAGATTCTGCGCGCCGACTCCGGATAGGAAATATGGTAGATAATAAGGAAATCAACCACTTGGAGTCAAACGGGAATATACAAATATAAACCGTGTTGGAATTTCATCGACGACGAGGTTTGGAAAATAGAGACTCTATGATGGAACCAAGTGTAAATAAATTGTGCCGGAATTTAGTTGATGATAAAGCCTGAATTGCAAGATGATAAGTTGGAATGTAATTGACGATGCAACACCCAAGATAAAGATACACATTGGAATATAGTCGACGACGCTGATCTGGAAACTACAACAAAAAATTACGCCGTAATTTAATCGACGACACGAGTTTGGAAAAGAAAAGTACAATGCAAGAAAGTAAAGATAACTGAAAGATAGTAAATTTATTTGATTTGTGCAAAGTGCTCTCAATTAAATGAGCAACAGTATTTATAGGGATAGTGCCATAACCGTTTCTGAGCAGTTTTCAACGATTGAATTCATGTTCTTCCATCTCCGGAAATTTTGTGCTCATAGTCTCATGATGCCATGATCTTATTCTTGGACGGTTGCTCCTTCAAAAATGCATGCCAGTTGTTCCCCGATCTCAACTACTTTGTTCTTCAATGACTTCAAATTGGTAACAGTATCTCAATGCTTCTTATGTATTCGGCAATCTTCTAATATCTTGACCACTTACCAATCCTTACTTATCGATGCTCTTGGCGATTGTCATCGTAGGTTTACAACCGCCCGGTGAGCCGACAAATGCCAGGTGACAATCATCGATGCGTGCCAACATCTATACCGATTTTAGTCATCAACAATGGGTCACATGCTTATCACTATTTAATGTTCTAGTCACATGTCACACTTATGTTCACAACCTGGTCGCTTTTTGGTGCAAACAAACGGGAATAAGCTTAACCTTGTTGTCTTGAAGATGGTCCACCGCCTAACCTGATACAGTTTCAATTCCATGCCGATCTTCTCTTTAGTTACCTTTCTGTTGTAAAAGTCAGTGGACGCTCGTTCTTCTTTTTATCCATCCCCTCCACAGCATCTTTTGCCCTTTAGCCACGAACCTTTTCTCACCTTTGGGGATCTCTATCGAAAAGCTTTTCCTTACATTTTATACATCATCATCCACAACATCCAAAACCCTTATCGATTCTCCATCATTACTAGTCGCAAGCCTCATCACCGAATTGGCTTTCTTTCGTCTTCAAAGTTCGAACCCGAATCTTTCCGCGGCAGCACCTCACTTTTGTCCTCCACTTCATGGCATCTTGAGCGGATCAGGGCACGACGAACTGCTGTCTAGTTTTTCTGGTTCATTACACGCAACAAGACGACAAAAGAGAGACGGGCCTCTTGGCATATTCTTCGTAGCCATGTCATGACACGTCGAAAAGGGTGCCACGTTCTTTCTTTTTACCCTTTAGCTTGTGATTCGTGTCTTGGCTGCTTCAGATGACTAGGATCTCCAAAATGTTATTGGGGCCACCATGTGAAACCCACAACCCTAGATTCTGATTTTATCGGAGAGAGAATCTCTAGTTGTTGTATGGTGCTTTTTATCGATCCGGCGCCTTTTGACATGTGATGTCCACAATGTCATTAACACGTAGTCAAGATACGTGGTTTTGTCTAGGGAATGAATTGGGAAGCTTAATGCAGACAAAACCCGCAAGATTAGTTTATTCGAAGAAGATTCTGCTGGCGTTAGGAATTTCATGATGTTTTTATAAAGAAAGAGAGAGAAAAAAAGTTAAAAAGCAATACTGTAGAAGCTCGATTTCTTGGCATATTGTGGGTCCACCCTAGCTCATTCATCGTGTGATAATTAACCTGTCTAATTTGAATCATTAAAATAATTTGGTGCGATTTATTCTTTTGAGAGTCATGTGAAAAGTACATCTTGATCACATACAGTTTTTAAGAGGCGAATCGAGCTGACTATGATTACGTAAAAGAAAATTTTCAAATATAAATTCGAAGTGTCCTCATTTTCTCAAAAGATGGCTCAAAGTGGATAATGTTTTAAATAACGGCCTAAAGTGGACATGTCAGTTTTAAATAAGGGTTTAACCTCATCATCTAGCTAAATCTTTTGGCTGGTCAAGGGCATTTTCATAATCCTAGAGAAAATACCGAGAAGCTTGCGAGACCAACAAGAGAATGCACGAGAGTTTTGAGACTAGCAAGAAATCGAGAGAGAGCTCTGACTTGGGAAGCGGAGAAGGTAAATCCAATAGGAAGAGAGAGAAAAATAGAGGGAGCTTGAATTTCGAGGAGATTGAGGAGAGAAAGCATGCAAAGAGCGACAAGATGAAGAGGAGGAGGTCACAACAACTATATAGTAGTGAGTCAGGTGTCGATGATTTGAGCTTGGAGGATGTCGATTCTGAATTGGAATCAAAGAGTTCGAATTCACAGAGAGAGAGAGAGAGAGAGAGAGAGAGAGAGAGAGAGAGAGAGAGAGAGAGATGACAAAGAAGAGGCAGAGAGAAGAAAGAAGAAGAAGAGAGTAAAGAAAAATTAAAAAAAAATATCTTTGGACGAAAATGCCTTTGACTAGTTGGAAGATTTGGTCGGCCGGCGAGGTTACACCCATATTTGAGATTGATATAGTTACTTCAGGTCCTTATTTAAAATATGATTAACTTTGAGCCCTCTTTTCATAAAATTAGGACACTTTAGGTTTATTTGGAATTTTCCCTTACCTAAATCGCGATATTATCCTCATTTGAACCATAGGATAGGTTTTTTTATTTTTTGCTTTTGAGTCCAGACATAATCATCATTTAGTGATTTCAATGGATTCATCACATATGTCGATAACATGGATCTCCTGAAGAATTTACGCATGTAACAATTTTCTTTTTCATAAATTAGACCGCTTTATGGAATTTATGTAGTATAAATGGTATGTGCAAAAAATTTAGTACGTAACAGATGTAAGGTCGATTGACGAATGTACATTCTGTTTTAGATGCGCCATTTGTCTTAAACTTTCATGTCCTAAAAGTACTGAAACCAATACATTCCGTGGATGATTGCTATAAAGATGGAATATTCATCCCTTCTCCTGCAGAAAACCTAGAAAATTGCCCATGCCCAACAAGATGCGATCAGTTGAACTAGCGTCGGAAAACGGAGGAAAAAATCTGGCTAGCAGCTGATGCAAATTTGATAATGCACTGAATGATACTAAACATACTATTAGGGATTTATAAAATTTGTAGACAAAATAATGTGACTAACATATGTTGAACATTTGAATATGATTCACTTATTTAAAATTCCAATCGCACTTCACCACGCATTAATTATTATACCAATTTTATGAAGTAGTAGCTTTATAAATAACGGCAATACGCATTACAATTTAACGAATACTTTTGGATAACATTTCGCCTACCCGCCCGATCTTGAATTACCCATAAATCGTGAAGATAATATATTAAAAATCCTTATATGTACTAACATTAAATCGAGATACAGACGATGAATAATTGCTTTATTGATGTTGAAACCCTTTTTTTGACATTGACAATGACTAGGAGATGCAACAAGCATTTGGGTTTTCATCACTGAAAAGCTGAGGAGGTGGGAGTCTCTCGATGACATAGAGTGGCTGACAGTAATACATCATTCTCTTCATACCCTCTTCATCCACAGTAATATGATTCACCATTGCTTGTTCTCCTCCTTCCTTCTTGTCCTCTTCCTTACCTTTCTCTTCACTCTTATTTTCTTCTTCTTTTTCTTTCTTTTCTTCTGGTTTATCCTCACTTTTCTGCTCACCATTCTCTTCTTTCTTTTCCTCCGGTTTCGGTTCCTCTGCCGGCTTCTCAGCTTCCTTCTTCTCCTCTTTCTGTTCGGGCTCGGGTTTGGGTTGAGGAACTATTTGGGCGTGCTTTCTGGTCCTTCTGTAGACATAGTCAACGAGCTTTTCGGCATCCATGGTTCCCGTCACCGTGACCTTCCCAGCACTAAGTTCCGTCACAGCTGTTTGAACTCCTGTAAGCGTCACAAAAATTCTAAATCAATTTCAATAGTAAAAGAAAAATGTACTTCAAGAATCCCGCCCAAAGGAGTATGCATGTAAAGGTAGCCTTTTCTTTTGTCAAAAACAAGATAGGGTCCACTGTGGTTTCTTTGCTATGATTGATTTTGTCCATGAAATCTATATTAGAGCAATGTGATGCAGTTAATTACAAGACCAGGGGGACAATAGATACATCGTGTGCATGCAACGCATCTCTCTCTTTTAGGGTTTAATACCTCTCATTTTCAGGATCTTTCTTTTAAGTTGCTCGGCACAGGCCTCGCAATGCATGTTCACATTCAGCTCCACAGTCGTCGGTCCACTAACCTGAATCAGCGAAGAACGTAGTCCATATTAGACATATATATAAATCGCTCTCTACAATTGACATAACTAGCATCACCAGATTAAATTTGACAGTACAAAAGTACTAAAACAAGGTCAACGTGAATGAGGGGGCTGAGACCTGTGAACTGACAACTTGTGGAGCTGCTGCTTCACCTTCGGCCGCAGGTAATAAAGGAGATATAACTTTGACTCTCCGCTTGGTTCTCTTCATGATCATGTTGCAAACCGCTTGAGGATCGACTATGCCTTTTAATGTCACTTTGTTTTGAGCCATATCGATCACCACTCCTTCCACGCCTACAAATCATTATCATGCCGCACACACCATTACTGAAATTTCCTAGTGGTTAATGTAAATGGCATTTACCACATCGGTCGTAGAATTGTCTGTCTAATAATTTCGCGCGCTCAGGATTGTGATTGTGGGGGCCTTAGTTAAGACAGAAGTATATACCGCTTATTTTCATGATGCACTTCTCTATTTTCTTGGAACACCCAAAACAATGCAGGTCAACATACAAGATGACCAGAGTGGGTGGCTGCGGTGGCTCTTCCTTCTTCTCCTCCGGCTTGGCCTCTGCCTTAACCTCTTCCTATATCATGAAAAATGCCGAAAAAAAGAGTCAGAAAAACATACCGATGAAAACTACATCTAGTTTATCCATTCAAAATCAAAAACAAAAGGGCCATATTCAAAATCCCACATTACCTGTTTGGCCTCTTCCCCCATCTTCTTTTTGTGTCTCTCAGTCAACAAGAGCTAGCTTAGTTGACAACAGCAAAAGGGGCAAAGTTTCAAGAAAGAGGAGGGGGAGGACAAAAAGCAAAGGCAGGGAATTGGAAAGGAGAGGAGGGGTGGGAATACTTAGAAGTAAAGCTGTGAGCGATCTTTTTATTGCAGGCCTGATGAGAAAAAGTGCCAAAGTGTATGGGCAGTCTTGTTTTAGGATTAATAAAAAAGCGAGTCTCTGATCTCAAAAGAGACCACATGCAATGCATTCTTTAGTTTAATATTGGTTTTTCTCAGTTTTCATGGTAGGGAGAAGTACCAGGGAATCAGGGCTTGCAGATTAAGAGAGAGAGAGAGAGAGAGAGAGAGAGAGAGAGAGAGAGAGAGAGAGAGAGAGAGAGAGAGAGAGAGCTGGAGAATTTGTACTATTTTTCTTTTTCGGCTTTTGAGACATCAGGAGGATGAAACTTCAATCAACCACCGACCGATTGATTTTTCATGACAAAAGGCCAAACTGCCAAAGGGGTGGAGTGTCATGCAGGCGAGAGAATACTCTTCAAGAACTTATGAGAAAGTCCAGGGTTAAACTAGATTGTAAATTGATCTGAAGCATCAATTCTTGACATGAGAAAGGAACACGAATTTATTGAGAGAAATCCAGCTCCTATGTGACCCGAAGACACAACTTGCTCGAAGTTGATGGGGAGTATCACCACACACTAATTTTTTTTATAAAAAAAATAAATGAATTATCATCAAACCGAGATATACTAGTAACAAGAAAAATGATACGTATTATAAGAATGTTCAACCTAAAAATTTAAATTTATAAGCAAAAAGAGACCACACACACATATATATACCCCATAGATTAGCAATGTGGATATCTTAACATCTCTTCTTATGCGCAACCCGGAATAAAAAAAGACACATGCAATTTGACGAATAGGGGGCCGTATACCGTGTTAACACGTATCATACATACAATGGCCCAACAAAAATCAATAACTCTGCTTTAAATCACATACCTTAATAATGTCTACCACTTAAAAGTTTCAAATAACATTCTTTGTAAACTGATTTGTTGTGAAACTTTCACCCTGATGAGTGATGACCTGGAGAAGTTATTCTACACTAATGTTAGTACAATTATGAAAAGTAGATAGAATATAATAGCACCATTACCTGAATAGTAAACGAATTCTTTTTAGTAGTTTCTCAAAGTTATAACCCTAATTGGGACGGGTGAATTAGCATAGGGACCCTAATAATACTGCAAGGCTTTTGCGTGTGAAACACTACGAGGTACGAGAGAAATTCACATCGCACATGGACATGGTCCTTTCCCTTTCCTTCGACCGCAAAACTCTCTTTTTTTACTCATCATCCTTCCTTTTGCTGTACTTTAAGGTTATCTTAAAGCTCTGGTTGGTGTTTTCAATCTCTCTTTGCTCACCCCTAAATTCATTTGTCGAGTTACTTATTAATAAGATTATAAGATCGATGTTGAAATCCTTGACTGAGACAAGTGCATGTCGATTACATCGTTCACGATGTCTATCGCTTCGACAACAAAAGAGGTAACTGCATAGTAAGCTATATCATTTCATCAGGTTCTAAACTATTCCATCTTATCAAATTTAATTTAAGTTAGCTTACTGCTGCATGCAAAGAAACAGTTGAACTAAGAGAAAGCAGCCAAGAACAAAAGGCACGTCGCAGAGTACTTAGGTTAACCTAATTCGGTTGATCATTCCTTTGGTCTATTATGTTATCAATTAAGGAGATTCCAAAGAAAAGAGAATTGTGGGGCCCTTGTTCATTGCCAGACGAATGGAATATGGTGATTGCTTGGCTTAGGTATGTAAAAGCAACCTTTGTGCTCTTTCCACCTAGATGATTCGATCAGAACAACATTAATCATGCTCAACCGCTCCATTAGGACATTCAACCACTGATGACGATGGGTGTGTTATGCAATTGATGATTGCCTTATTATGGGATGATTTAGAAATTGAAACCTGGTAGTACATGAGGTGCTCATTATAAGGACAAGTGTACGATTGTCGTGGGCACAAGAGAAGTGATTAATATGCCCCTCTTTTACTTGGGAGAATTGCCAAAAAAATTCTAAATCTATTATAATTGTGTCAATTTAGTTTTAAACCTTTTTTTTCCAATTGAATTATAAATATTTTGTTTTCGTGTAAATTCAGCCCATCCGACTAATTTTGATAAAAAAAATCGCTAACGTGAACACCGACCATGCTATATGGTGCGATTGGCACTGACGTGAATATATTTTAATTTTTTTATTTTTTATTAAATTTTTAATTTTCTTTTCTTTTTTTGCCTTCCTCCGTTTGTTTCCCATTGCGGCCACCGAGCTGTGGCCAGCAAGGGTCGCCGCAGCTCGCCTGCCTTGCCGGCCACTAGTTGAGGGCCGCAAAGCCCTCACCGGCCACCGGTGAGAGTCGTGGCCCTTGCTCGGCCTCACCGAGATTTGGGGGAGGGAAGCCTTGCTATGGCTCTTCAAATCGTGGGATATCCGCAATTTGATTCTCATCTATCCTTAGTGCTCGCGACAGTCCTCGATTCAAACCTTTCTTTCATGATTTCTCATCTTCGTTGAATCCAGGCCGAAGTATCATTCTCGTGTGGAGCCTTAGGGAATCGAAATCGAAGCCCTAAAATTGACAGTCGTCCAATTGTTCCAGAGTCGAAGTTGATACTCGAAACTTCAATCTCAAGGGCTTAGAGGTTTCTTCAAATCATTGCGAGGCGCAGTTGCGGGCGAAGTTGGCCTTCGCCTGTGGTCAACGAGAGCATCACGGTCCTTGCCTAATGGCCAGTGAGCTCTGGCAACTCTTGCCGGCCACAGTGGGAAACAAAAGAAGGAAGGAGAAAAAAAGAAAAAATTCAAAAAATATTATTAAAATATGTCCACGTAAGCGCCGATTGCGCCACGTAAGGTGCGTGGATGCACATAAGGTGCTTGGCATCCACGTTAGCGATTTCTAACCAAAATTGACCGAATGGACCGAATTAACATAAAAACAAAAATCTAAGACTCAATTAGCCAAAAAATCAGGTTTAGAATTGAATTAATACAATTATAATAAATTTTTAACTTTTTTGGTAATTCTCCCAGTTATCGTAGGCACGAGGGAAGTGATTAATGCCTCTCTTTTCTCTGGGGTACTCCTGATAATGGTACTGATGAACCTAGTGACTGGAATAATTGACAAAGAGTATATATCTATTGAGTCAACGTAAATGAACATAATCGAGTTAGAGATTTCTCCTATGAATAGGCACTTGAATCATACATCAAATTAATGGGTTAACCAAAAACATACTTCTAGATTAAGAGTAAAAATTAGCATTGAAATGTCGAGAAGTCGTGAGACGCCAATTGATCATCCGCGGATTGAGCGACAAACTCGCGAAGGTAGCTTTCTATCTACTGTATGTTGTGAGGATGCCACTGTTTCTCCATAGATAGGAATTCGAGAGCTGTACTCTATACGTGAAGAGCGCATAAGCACAGAATACATCATTTCAGGGCTGCTGCTTCTTCTGCTAGGCCATACACCAAAAGAAAAAGGGGGGGGGGGGGTGGGGGAAAGAGAAGCATTTTGGCTTTAGGAGAACAATGAAAACTCGAGGATGCATCATGGGTCATAGATAAGGATCTCTTGACCGAAACAGAAGGTGGGGCAGGTCTATTCGTTTGGTAAGGGGTGGGTCCATTCGTGCGAGGATCCGAGATTTGCCATCTTAAAATGGCTTTTTGAGCACGTTAAGGAATCATTCCTTTGGTTCAATGTATGAATGCAGGGGGGTCTCTCACTTGTGTCCCCACTCCTTCACATACAAAAGCAAATTCCTCCTGTGCATCGTAGCCGAGTGAACTTGAAGAAACTATGGAGTCGTTCAACGCCATTTCTCTTCTCAGAGCTAAATATGATTTCGCGTACCACGTTAACCAGTTGCTTCATACACCAAACCACTGATCTCTGTTGTCAATCGAGAACTGCCGAAATAAGTATAGACCTCGCTCGAAAGCCACGACATCCGGCCGCTCGGTTGCCTTAACCAGGAATGGACTGAGAATCAACCTCCAAGACTAATTTTTAACCCAAAATAACATCACCATGACCCACAAAAAGCTAAAGCTAAATCCAGTAGACTCATCTTCTTCAAGTTTCTGATTCCTCCAAGCGACAGAACTCTCGTGCTTTCCAAAGTCCTCGGGCAAAACTAGCTGCAAATGTATGGCTTCCTCACATAAAAGCTGAGCTTCCCTTTAACCATTCACAATTTCCTCTCCTTCATGCACGGGCGTGGGAGGCAGAAATGCCATTTGACATGTTGTGCAGAGTGCTAAGAAAATGCAGAAATGATAGACAGAAAACAGAACTTCAGGGCTGAATAAATTGAATGAATAGACGAATGAATAGAAAACTGTATGATTAGAGTATCCATTGATCAGATCAGCCTAAATACACGATATATTGGACATGGGGAAATCTACTGAATCTCCTCCACCTATGAGGTTAACTAGTCTTATGAAAAACGGCAACTATAACAATACACACAGAGGAATGATTGCTCAAGGGCCTCACAGGCGAACATATCTCCACGCACTGATGGCACCCAGAGAAAAAACTAAGAAAACCAAAAAGCTAAACCGATTAATGCGTGGCCACACTGATCGAATAGCAGGTCCCTTTGTGAACAGAGAAGAGACTAGTAATCTGCTCCTAGAATATTGCTTATTCGATCTCGCATCCGGCGTCAAGTTACTGACTACTTCTCGAGAAACTTCACTCTCTTCATTGATATCAGAAAGAGTAAGCTTCTGGGACTCACTAGAACTACTACTAACAGATTCGTCACCAACCGAATCTTCACCACCCCCAACCAGCTTATTGAAAAATTTTTCCTCCTGCGCACAACACTTTGATAAGATTCACACAGCAAATACAAGGCAACCTATAGAGAACTATTCTGTCAAAAAGACTACTGGTGCTCATGAACTTCTTACCTCTGCATTAACGGCCTTGGATTTTTTAACTTCATCACCAGATATCAAATCACCCGACTTCCTACTGCAGCTTACTGGACCAATTTGAAGTTTACACTGTATACGTAACCTTCTTGGTGCGGAACCTTGATTTCCATAATCAAACTGAGTTTGCAAATTTTGTGAAGAACGAGGCCTTATCCTGATTCCAGTTCCAGAAGTGTCACCACTCTGAAAAGCGGTTGAACTAGTGCCCGGGCCTTGAAGGTGAATGCTATTCTGATTCACATCAGATTGAAATGATAGTTCTTCCCCATAAGAGATTCCAAACATTGAAGCTTCTACAATATAGTCCCGACCAACATTAGACTCAGGGACCCCCATTTGTAAGTTTCCAGGAGCCATTCCCATTTGTAACGCGTCTCTCCCATAATCGTTTGCGTTAGCCCACTCTAATTGAGATCCAATCTGCGGTATACAAAAAAGGGAAAAGATTACACATACAGCAAATGTTAAAACTATCGCCTGCTTGGCAAACAAACATTTAATAGAAAGGCACCCGTAAGGTCAAATTGTGACCAGAAGCATTCAAAGGACAAGGTGGACAGAATTTAAATTCTGAGGTATTCTTAGGGAAAAGAGAAAGTTCAACTTCACAAGATCACCTGTCCTTCAGTCGCTTCGTTAAGTAGTTCATTGTATGACAAATTGTTCTCGGCTACAGGCCCGCTGCCAAAATCCAAATTATGCTGACCGCTCTCATCACAAGAACCGTCATAGTCGGCATTGAATATCGATTCCAAGAAGTCGGATATTTCCTTGTCATTCTGAAACCGCGAACCAGTTTCGTTAATGCTACTATCATTCGTAACCTCAGGCATGTAGGGAGTTTCCAACTCTTCTTTCACCGGCAACGGTAATGGTGGGAAAGAAAGCTCCATTGCTGGATCTCCAAGCAAGTTCAAATCACTGCCTTGTGGCAAATCCACCTGAAGTAGGAGCATTAATGAAGAAACTAAGCATTACAAAAGTGAGACAACAGCACCATGAGTGATATTTAGTTGCATTCTCACCTCATCATTCTCTAAATGCACACACTCGTGTTGTCCTAAATCATGATCTTCATCTGGCGGCTCATCTTGTGTCGCAACAGATGGTCCATCTTGAGCTATCACTACCTCTGACTCAGTATCATCAGGTGACGATCTGGCTGCTGGAGAAGTAACTACTGGTTCTGCAGCATCGCGAGTTGAGCCTTCAAGAGTCTCATCTTGCTTCTTGAACAGACGGCACAGAACAAATGCACCCTGCAATAGATGCCAATCAGACACGGAAGTATACGACGAAATCGGGAGTTTAAAATTTTCCTATTTATTTTTCGAATAGCACGCTTTTTGCATTGATTTATTTAGAGGCCCACAAAATTCTCGTTTAGAATGATAGAGGTTACAAAAAGGAGATATCAACTATTCTGTCTTTACAGAACTGAATTAAGCAACAATGACCGCTACTACACATTTTTTATCTTACCTAGAAGGTTTAAACTAATACATGTAACTGGTCAATGGGTTCACATTATAGTTCGGTAGCAGATAAGTGTAGGATTATCTGCCAATGACTATGCATGTTTATTTTAAAATGAACAATCCTCCTGCAAGAACTTACTAACTCTGCATGAGTTTAACATACAAAGCGTTGCACGTGAACCTGCAGAAGAGGAGAAGACCATGACCAAACAAACTAACAGAGGAATCTACAATATAAATGCTACTTCATTTTGGGTAACACTACTAAATCACTACACATACAAAGCCACAGAATCCGTATCATTTCTCAATTCGTGTGCAGTCACACGCCATGGCGTAAATGCAATTGGAGGCGTTCGCCAATATCGAGACCATACTTTGAGATCAGTGGGGGCAAAGTTATCAAATCGCTGCCTTTTGAATAAACCAGTTTTCTCTTAAAAAGGGAAAAAAAAAAGAAGAAGAAGAAGAAGAGAAAATCGGTCATGCCCTTTCACTCACGAAAAAGAACGCAAACAAGATAATATCAGTTTAAGGCCCAAACAGAATCCTGAGTGAACACACGCGGTACAATGAAACCCAAATGAAGATCAAGATCCAAAATTTACGAGGTAGTCAATCTAACCTGTCCGGGATGAGTACCATCCAGCTCTTCTAAAGTTGTTCGGTATTCATGCATCACCCAAAAGGTCCTGTTCCCCCTGGGAGCACGGCCGGTGTAAAAGACCAGAGTCTTCTTCATTCCAATCAAATTTCCTCCCGATTTTATCTTCCGGTCCTTCCCCGTCGCTTTCCAGTATCCAGCTGTTGTTGCGCGGTTAAGCCGATGACCATTCGGGTACTTCCTGTCCCTCGGACAGAAGAAGAACCATTCCAGATCCTTTGTCTGTATAGCCGAAAAACCTACACCACCATCACGAAACATGAACAGACTACTTTTGTGAACCAACATGTCAGAGAGCAGCATTTTTTGAAACAATCATCGATTGATCATAATAGCCACTCCACCCCTAAAGAAATCATTTTGACTGCGCAGGAGACGAATCCATTCCATCCAGAACGCGAAATCAAGCCCAAGTTTCGTTCTCACATCAGAAAGAAAGAAAGAAAGAAAGCATTTTTAGAAAAATCAACGAGAACCGCGAACCCATTCGTTGACTACGCAACAGGCGGAAGAACAGAAAACCCCGCAATCACCCGTCAAAACAACAAATGCAGCAAAAACGCGCGCACAAACCAAAACGAAAGAAGAGGCGAAAAATCAAACAGCACGAGCGACGCAAAGTCAAGCGAAACCCAAGAAAACGATCTAGTTCGGCGGCATCCCCAGAACACGAGATGAACACGAAACACGCGAAACGGTCGGACGCAAAGGAGAAAAAGAAAAAGAGGAAGGAAGAAACAAAAAAATCTACCGGGCAGGTCCCAGGGCTCCACTCTGCAGACGTCGATTTCTCTGATCACCCTCACCTCCCTGTCCCGCCCATTGATCTTCAGCCGCAGGTAGTGATCGACCAGCTCCTGGTCGGTGGGTCGGAACCTGAACCCCAGCGGGAGAGAATCGAGAGGCAAGACCGCCATCGCCGGAGCCCGAACCGCCGCCGCGCCGCCAAACCAGCGACGCCGCAGAGGAAGCCGAGCAGAGAGCGAGGGGAACAGAGGGAAAGAAACCCCCCCGCCCCTCTATATGAATTCCTCCGAGGATACCACCCCCGAAGAAACCGACGGAGGAGAATCGAGGGATGCTCAGCGGGCAGTGTCGCCGACACCGCCCACGGCTTTCGAGGGATGATCGCGCCCCCCGGGAGGAAAGCGCGGAGACAGCGAAAAGAAGACGAAGGAGGCCGAAGAGAGAGAGAGAGACGAGAGGAGGGCGCGAGGGAGGGAGGGAGCGAGCGAGCTGACTACTACCTGTCCGTCTGTCTCTCTCTCTCTCTCTCTCTCCGCGGTTTAAATTACCTCGTATATTCCGCGTGGGGGCGTCGCGCTTCGCCCTTATTACGCAAGGTGCCACTCGCCCCGCGGTGCGCTCCCGGGGGGCAAAATGGGGAGAGCACGCGGGGGCAGAAGCGGGAGGAAAGCGTGCGACCGTGTTAAGGAAGCTTCGGACGCGAGAGAGAGGGGCGCCCTGCCGAGTTGGCGGGCCAATGACGAGGCGACACGTCGGCCCAATGGAGTCCCGACATGGATTCGGGTCGCGACGAACGAGAGGGGGAAAAAAAAAAAAGAAGAGGAAAAAGAAAATGAGAAATGGAATCTTCTCAGAGACTTTTGCTTCGGTATTGCAACTGTGGGGAATGCGGTGTGAAAACCCTAGTGAAGTCCCGACACGGATTTTGATCGCTCGCATCCTAACGAAGGAGGATTTTGCCTGTGTCGATTTTATATATGACTGAGGACCTTAATTAAGGAAAACAAACTTAGTAGACCGCGCGAAATGATTACGATTTTTGAATTTGCAATCGAACTTAAAAAAAGGCGTATCCGATTTGATTTTATGCACAGTGACTCGAGCTCGTCTTTTTAAGGAGCGCCGACCCCCTCAAAACGCCATTTGACTATGTAAACTCGTACCTAGGCAAGGTTCGAATCGTTGATGGTACGCTGGAAGTCCTAAAACTTGTCACGAAAGTACAATTGAGTCCTGAAACTTTTAAAAATTGCGATCATTTCCTAAAATTTGTCACGAAAGTATAATCTAGTCCTGAAACTTTCAAATAGTGTAACCAAGTCCTACAACTTGACAAGAAAGTGCAATCGAGTCCTAAAACTTTTAAAAATTACAATTAACAAAAGAATTTGATTGGACCAATTTGATAAGTTTCACGACGTAATTGCATTTTTTGAAAGTTTCCGGACTCAACTGCACTTTCACAACAAATGTTTACGACTTAATTGCACTTTTTTAAAGTGTTATAACTTAATTGCACTTTTGTTACGGAGTTTTATGACTTCCAATATACGACACGATAATAGACAAGCCAAAAGCACTCCCTCTGCTGCAGCTGAAGCTCAGCATGCGTTCCCACTGTATTTTCAACATGGCTTCCTAGATTATAGCCATTGGGGGTTAGGTGATCCATGCGAGACGATGCCACGATCGCCATCGAGATTGAATTCCAAACGGGAATCGAGCAGTCTAAAGTGGGATTACATACGATACAACACAGAAAAATTAACAAAGAGCATCAGTCCATCAGAAAAACACTGCTTGTGTTCTTTAGATCTTTATATGGATTGATTGTTTGCCTCTAACGAAGGTGGATTTTGCCCGTGTCAATCGTATGACCGATGCCTTTATAAGGAAACGATCTTCATAGACGCGTGAAATGACTACATTCGAACTTTAAAAAAACGCGTACGTAATTTATTCCTGCATAATGGCTCGTGCTTGTCTTTTTAAGGAATGTTGACCCGGAATGCTACTTAACTAGTTCAACTCATATGTAGGTAAGATTCGGATCATTGATATAAACTCGTAGGGATAAGTGTACCGAAAGTCCTAAAACTTATCACGAATGTGCAATTGAGTCCTAAAACTCTAAAAAAAATGCAACCAACTCCTAAAATTTGCCACAAATGTAATCGAGCCCTAAAACTTTCAGAGATTGCAACCAAGTCTTACAACTTGACACGAAAATATAATCAATGCTGAGTGCAATTTTTGAAAGTTTTAAAACTCAATTGCACTTTCGTAACGAGTGTTATGACTTAACTTAACTTTTTTAAATTTTTAGGACTCAATTGCACTTTTGTTACAAATTTTAGGATTTCCAATGTATTTATCCGAAAATTCGTGTTAACTCGCGATGCGATAATAGACAAGCTAAAGCACTCCCTCTGCTGCAATTTTGGGAATGCAATGTGAAACCCTAATAGAGTCCCGACATGGATTGATTGTTTGCACCCAACGAAGGAGAATTTTGCCTATGTCGATTGTATGACCGACGCATTAATAAGGAAACAATCTCAATAGACGCGTAAAATAACTACGATCAAATTTGCGTTCGAACTTTAAAAACGCGCACTTTTTATTTCGGCATAATGACTCGTGCGTGCATGTCCTTTCAAGGAATGCCGACCTAAAACGCCATTGAACTAACTAAAACTCGTACCTAGTTAAGATTCGGATCGTTGATATAAACTCGTATTAATTCGCGATGAGACAATAGACAAGTCAAAGCATTCCCACTGCTGCAACTGAAGCTCGGTATCTTGCGTTCCCATTGTATTTTCAACATGACTTCCTAGATTATAGCCATCGCGGGTTAGGTGATCCCCACGCGAGACGATGCCACGAACGCCATCGAGATCGAATTCCAAAGTAGAATAGACCGGTCCAAATTGGGATTTAGATACGGCACGACGTGGGAAAAAAATTAACAAAGAGTAGCATCAGTCCAACACAAGTGGTGCTCCTGCTCTCCAGATCCTGCCGTGGCACAATGTGAACGCGAAGAAAAGGGATGGCTAAAGTCAAGGTTCGTCTTTTCACTACACCAATGAAAATTTGGTGTCTTTTCCATTATGGTGGGGATGGGGTTGGACGGCGGACCGTCGCTATCTTAACTTTACCCATCTTGCGTGGACCAATCGGAAGCGAAAGCAGCGACCCCTCTCCCAAGTTTCGCCGGTGGGGACGCTTTAGTTTTTGTTCATTACGGTGTATTTTTCGGTTACGAAAGAGAGGAAAAGCTTTTGCGTACAGGCTTAATGGTTGATGATTAAATTCGACGCTTTGCCTCGATGCTTGTCAGAACACGAGACGACCCACTTCGCAATTGCGATAAAGCAGGACGAACGAGGACGCGGTCCCAAAGTAATGTTCGTTTAGGACGACGGGCGAACGACCATGAACTTTTTCTAAAGGGGGCGAAGGGAGAATTTCTGGTGATACCTTCGAGATTCGAAGCGTTTTTTTTTTATATATTAGACCTTTAGGCATATTCCTGATTTCCTCTTTTGATTTCAAATTGGAGGGCACGCGTTTCAGTTAAAATAACGAAGCTAAAAAGGTTGCGAATTTAGAAATATCATCTTCCCGCCCCCCTCCCAAAAAGGTTTCGCATTCAGAATAACATTACATAAAAATCTAGATATTTTCAATTTAGGTTCCGTTTGTTTCGCAGAAAATGAACAATTTGAAAAATATTTTTCTAAAAGTGTCCGTTTTTTTTTATCGGTCCTACTCTATCTCTCTCTCACGATATACACTTAGACTTACGTCCCACTTCTTGCAGGGCATGGACGCCGAAACCCACATCTTAACTATGCGATCCTACCCCTACCCCCCGCGAAGGTGGGAATTCGAACTCCTCACCTCCCCATTCTCAAGTGAGAACGGTGGCCACTGGGATAAACCCCCAGTGGTCCCGGTGGTTAAAATATTCGCTTGAATTTGTTATAAAAATGAAAAAACGGAAAATATTTTCATCGTTCAAGAAAATATTTAGACATAAATTATTATTGATAATGAATATATTTTCTATTGACTAATTATTTCAAGCGATACGGGTGATCATTTTTAAGAAAATATTTTCTAAGTCATTTATTTTCTGCGAAACATACGGAGCCCTGATCGTACGAGGGATTCGATTCCATAAGTGAAAAGGCCGACCCACCATTTGCCCGAGCTCAATGACGATGTATATTTAGTGAGATTGGGGCCAAGCAAAACCTCGATGATATTCAATTAAAGCGAAATAAATAAAATCCAAATTCAATTTAAGTTTTGGAATTCCTTTAAAACTGAGAGGCGAGTGTAATTTATAAATAAAGTAATGACGAGCCAAAACTACTTTTTTTTTGTCGGTCCTACTCTATCTCTCTCTCACGATACACACTCAGATTTGCGTCCCGCCTCTTGCAGGGCGTGGGCGCCGAAACCCACATCTTAACTGCGCAACCCCACCCCTACCCCCCACGAAGGTGGGGATTCGAACTCCCCACCTCCTCATTCTCAAGAGAGAACGGTGGTCACTGGTTATGTGAGGAATCGCCTTTTTTTTCCCTCATACTTGACAATTATGATCCGACACGTGAGGTGTTATTTTTTCTTGGGAATAAACGTTTTTAAAGTATAACACGTAAAAGTAAATTTCGTTAATTAGGACCACTGGTTTTATAAAGAGATGATGTCTTGTACAATACAAGATATGACATATATTGGAAGAATTTTTATTTGGACACCGATTATATATAAAAAAAGAAGGTTTTACACTAATCAGAATTAAATTACGTAACCGAATCTCCCACGTGTCAATCTCCCAACTCGACCTTATAGACTATTCTAAAACTTGATTAGATAATACTTTTTGGCTGCGAGATCAATTTTGCATCCTATTGCTGCTCCAACGTCTGAAACTCTAGAGAACCTAAATTTGTTTGTACATATTGTGTGGCACTGCACATAAGTTGCATAAGGACTACTCTAGCAGCCGAACTCCGTCACTGTCCGGTGATATCTATAGCTAGTGAATCGCTTTGGCACGTCGCTTTTGGTGGCGGGATCATCTGTAGATTCGTCGGCCGCCGCCTCGACAGCCATAGCCGCTACGTTATTGACCGGGGGCATGGAATTCATCCTCAACTCCTTCCTTTTGTCCGCTTAAGAAGGAGTATATTCCCGTTTCCCACTAGGATCAGAATGGATCCCACTAAAACTGCAACAGTAGCCATGAATTGGGGGTTCATACCCAGTAAAAGTTCTGAAAATTTAGAATCGAACCGTAGCGGCTCATGAAAATTATGAAGGTGAAGAAAGGACTTGGGATCACGAGATCCGTCGTACGTTCCGAGGTGGATTGCCTTTTAGTATGAGCGCTTCTAGCACGGTCACGAAGATCAGAATCAAGGGGTCGAACGTCAAAGGATAGGTAGGGCCTCGCTTTCCAATCACCCAAGAGATTAAGCAGAAAGTTGGAGCTGTCACCGATGCTCCCTGCGTGAAGTGGCTAGTTCCGCTAATCAGTCATGAGATTGTGACGTTTGTTGATGTAACCACGCAAACATTGACTATGATACTATTGCTGAAATAAAAAGTTGTTGGCACATCATGTATGAGAGTTTCGCAGCTGCAGATTCCATCACGCAATTGACGGAAGTTTTCTTCAACAAATCGAGGACTAATAACCTTACCGAGTCGACAATGGTGACCTGCTGCAGATTCCATGCCAGGCTCCACAACTTCCTGCTACGATCAATACATAAGCCTAAAATCGTTGCTTGCCCATATGTGATGATGCATGTCAACATCGTGCACGAATACTTCAAGGGGAAAACCTGTTTGGGAAAGCAATGTCCACAAGCATTGTGATCGGCGGACCATATCCTTAATTTCATGAAGAATATTTGCAGAAAAAGTAGGAAGTTGGTGTGCACACCTGCACTATGAACCAGATACCATACCATAGGCAGCTTCCGATCAGCATTAGCGTGCCTCTCGTCCAATTAGACTGAATGTTCTTAGGGATCGCGTGAGGGCGAGAGTGTCGATGATTCACGTGGAATGGTTTTCCTTGGTAGAATAGAGTGGTTAGCGCGCCAGCGACGCAGAGTATCGCTCCTACTGTCTTTCACTTTTCCTGCCCTGGTGTTTAACCTCGATGACTCCACTCTGCCACGGTCCAAAATCCATGCCTTTTAGTAGCATGAAGCGACATTGGGATCGACCACGAAAGAAAGGCGCAATTCCATTCGAGAGTAGCTACTCAACTTGCTTTTTACCGAGAACGTTTCTAGGGCAGCAACGGAACATATCATTTAGAAATAAAATCCAAGTATGCCCATTACTTATATGTACCTGAAACTTTTGCATGTCATTATACCTTAGAATGATGGAAAAGACGAAGGTGACGACCGGGATCGTGTTCAAGAAGTTGGTAGTGTATGTTGCTGTTGTTTCTCGGAGACCGTAGTGGTATAGCCCCATAGACAATGATATTCTGCGACATTATGAGCGATGAAACAATTAGAAATCTCTCTTTCTTTTCAAAATCTATTTAGAAAGCGATAAAGAAAAAGTCGAATTCTTTGTACTGTGGTATTTTTCTTTTCATAGACTCAATTTACATCTTAATTGTGATAGGATGAGAAAAATTAGTCCGAGGTCACTGTGGTTCTAGATTTTCAAATTTGACTGATTTTGAATAAGAACATGCTATATAAATATGCAAAGCTATAAAGATGAAAATTGTTAAATTAATTAACAATTTACATAATCTCTGTATCATCTGTCAATATTTTTTGCCATAAAACTCAGATGTTCATTGTGCATATGAGTACATTTCCAAGCCCTTTTAGATTGCAATTCTCATGAATCAAATTTTCCAAACTAAATGAATATCAATCACCCAAAAGTATATGAAAAAAACCTATGCTACATATGATGCATTGTGATCTTAGTCAATTGCATATAATACATTTCAACCAAAAAAAATACGCTTGTTTAAAAATTGAGGCAAAAGAGGATGCATTGGAGAGGAAAAAGACAGAATTTAAAGAAAAGAAAGAAGAGCCATCTCACCCGGTCAATGCGTTAATGAAGAGCCAAATCCACACCTTCAATCTTAGCTTTGTTGTGTTGCCTCTGCAATGGTTACGCACCATTTTTTAGAGATTCTTTGACCTTGATTCATACGATGTTTTACCCATTTTTTATGGCTTAAACTCTCAAAAAGAAAAGGCGAAGATGAAGAACATATGCCCAAGAAAGGGTGGTGGGTGAGAACTCAGAACGAGGAGAATCAAAGATTGAGATCAGAATCGAATCTTTCGAAGTCGAGAGAGAAGGGGGCAACACAAAGCGTGCCGACCATGTGACGATAAGCCATGAGCTCAAAAATGAAGGTCCCATCATTTAAAATGGCCTTAGAAAGAACTTGCAATCCGGTAGCGAACGCTTGCACCAGCAGCATACTCACCACAGCTTTTGACGACTCACAACATTTCTCGAACTCCATCGTCAGCATCTCTCTCTCCCTCGATCTCTTTCCAGTCAAAGGTTACTAGATGGTCTTCTAAAGGCAATATAAAAGGGCTGTTCACACCCTCTTGCATTTATAATATCCACGTGTTCGAAGAATACCAAAGAGAAGCCCATCCAATATATGTACCGGTCAATGAGTTAGAGCATGGGAGAATTTACCGCAGATTAGGGAAGTGAGTTTGGTGGTTTCAAATGCATTCTGACGGCAAACGAAGGTCTGCTCAAGCAAATTCTCAAACATCCCCATCACAAATTTTGGAAAGATTCGATCCAAAGTCGTTGGTCCCAAGTGTTCAGAAGAAGGGTTTTTCTTGTGCTGATTCTACGCGCTTGTTGACCAAATTGTACTATTCTTTCGGCACGCATCGATAGTTGAAAAACCAAAGTAACCTCCGAAGTTACAAACACGAAATCGACACAGAGACACGGTCTAGTACCAGTAGGCATCTTTGCAGTGGTCAGCAATAACTCTCATGTAGTCCTCATTCACCTAAACCATACCAAAGAAATTCGATAGCAACCTCTAAATGTTCACAGAAACTTAGGCACATTTTCAGCTGGACATTGATTTTGCCTTCTACGCTACTACCTACTCCTCAATCCACGGATGGTACGTAAGAGCGACTTGCGTTCTTGACTTACTTTTAGAATCATAGATCATTGAAACGAAAAGGATGGGCAAACGGCCAATACTTAAAATTAAATCGAATTACTTTCGAAAACGTTGCTTTTAGCCGGATGAAATCCCACTTAGTTTTTTCCTTTTGGGTGCTTTCGAACAGAGACTAACGAAGTTCAAAACTGCTCTTTTTTTTTTTTTTAATCTTAGCACATTAGCAAAATTTGGTAGGCTGTCCGAGCTATCTTTTGTCCTAGAATGAGGAGTTCCATTTGTTCCTCCCCTTTCACGATGACCTTTGAACATATCTGAAAAGATGCATTTTGATAAACCTAACTAATCGAAGCACTGACATATTTTAGTTCGATCATGATGCTATCATGTTGAGATCGTGTTTGATACAAATATGGGTAGATATTTCCATTTTAAAGGTGATCAGATAAGAATTTTTTGCATAGATGATCGCTATGATTAATAAGCACACATGTTTCAAAAGCAATCTATAAGCATACAAAATGTTCACAACACATGTTACGCTGTCGGTGAATTAAGTAAAAATCCATATTTTAATCATACAAACATAAAGATGGAGCTGTGTCTATTCTCAAATTTGATTAGAAACTACTCTTGAGCATGAGATCAATTTTGCATGCTGTAATTGCTCCAAACTCTGAAACACTACAGAGCCTAATTAATTTGCTTGTATCTATTGTGCCACTGCACAGAATCCGCATTAGGATCATTCCTGATTGCCCAGATTGCATTGTTGCTGGATGAAACCCATTGCTCCGGTGAATCGCTCAGCAAGATGATTGTCGCTTTTGGCGGCGGGATTGCTATGGGTTCAGTAACCATTGCCTCGACATCCATAGGCGCAACGTTATTGACCGGAGGTTGCGGATTCATCAACAACTCCTTCCTTTTTCCACTTAAGAAGTAGTATATTCCCACTAGGATCAGAATAGTTCCCACTAAACTGCAACAATAGCCATGAATTAGGGTTCATACTCAGTAAAAGTTAAGGAAAATTATCAAAAAAGTCTTAAACCTTTTGCAATTGTGCCAATTCAGTCCTAAACCTTTTGCAAACTAGCCAATTCAGTCCATTTGGTCGGCCAACGCTGATGTGGCCACCGGTCGGCGTCTACACGACAATATTTTAATATTTTATTATTATTTTCAAATTTTTTTTTCCTTCTTCCTCCTGCCTGTTCGGCTAGGGGGGAGGCTTGCCGGCGAGGCGAGCTAGGCCCTCGCCATAGTTGGGCAAGCTCTGCCTCGCCAGATTTGGGCGAGGGCGGAGCTCGCCTAGTGGCGGTGAGGGCGGAGCTCGCCCAACCATGGCGAGCTGGGCGTTCGCCGCCACTGGGCAAGCTCCGCCCTCGCCCAGATCTGGCGAGGCGAAGCTCGCTTTGCCATGACAAGCTCGCCCAACTCCGACGAGGCGGAGCTCGCCTTGGCTAGGTGAGCTCCACCGTCGCCCAGCGGCGACGAGGGCCCAGCTCACCTCGTCGGAGCTGGGTGAGCTCACCCAGCGGCGACGAAGGCCCAGCTCACCTCGTTAGATCTGGGCCCTCACAGGCGAGCCTCCCCCTAGCTAGACAGGCTAGGGGGGAGAAGGAAAAGAAAAAAAAGGAAAAAAATTTGAAAATATTAAAATATTGCCACGTGGACGTCGGCCAGCGCCACGTCAGCCGATTGGCGGCTACGTCAGCGCCGGCCAGCCAAATGGATTGAATTGGCTGGTTTGCAAAAGGTTTAGGACTGAATTGACAAAAAAAAGGTTTAGGACTAAATTGGCACAATTACAAAAGGTTTAGGACTTTTTTGGTAATTTTCCCGTAAAAGTTCTGAAAATTTAGAATCAAACTGTAGTGGCTAATGAAGATTACGAAGGCAAGAAAAGGACTTTGGATCACTAGATTCGTCATACGTTCCGAGGTGGATTGCCTCGCCAAGTATGAGCGCTTCTAGCATATTGACAACAAGGGAATTCAAGGGTTTCGGAGAATATTGAGTATTCTTTCTTTTTCCTTTGCCCTGTATACTTGATGCTAGGGGTATCAATGGATCGGGTAGGGTCGGGTCGGGTTTTCATGATACCCGGCCAAACAAGACCCAACCCGAACAGACCCGAAAATTTTCATATTGGGTCGCGTTGGGCCTCAACTTGTTTGGGCCTCAACCCGACTCCTGCATTTATAAGAACTGCATGATTCGGAGAATGCAAGACACACAAATACATGGATATATAAGGGGTCAATGAGTTAGGACAAGAGGGAACTTAAGGCAGAGAGAGAAGTGCATTTAGTGGGTTCAAATGCATATTGACAACAAGGGAATTCATGGGTTTCACAGAATATTGAGTATTCTTTCTTTTTCTTTTGCCTATATACTTGATGCATTCATCTTTGTTATTGCAATTACTTGGCTTTTTTTACTTGGCCGCCACTTGGAAACTCTCCAACTCAAGACACTTGTATGGCCCTCTTCACTCGGACGCAGAAAAACAGTTCTTGTGCTTCGCAATACTGACTGATCTAGGACAGAAGGGCCAAAAGAAAAGAAGTTGAATGTCTATGAGATGAGACGGGTACATGGGCTCTTATATACATAATCCGAACATAGAGAAATTAAAAGAGAAGGCCAAATCCTGAAAATGGTATCTCCGTCCTCCGGGGATCGCTTTGATTAGAAAAAGACCGTGAAGACGAGTGAGAAACACTTCTATTAGACTACAAATAGTTGGACGACTTCATGAAATACTCTTGATAGAACAGTAAAAAAACATTAAAAAGTTTGATCATTCCGCATATGAAAAAAAAATGCGTTAATTCTTTAGCAAGTCAATCAGAATAATCAATGCTTGCTGCGAGGTTTGAGGCACCAAAATAGGCAATTCATACTAACTTGACTGGAGAAGGATTAGGGATCTAGCTCGAGGGTGAATAATTTCACGGCCAAGAAAACGAATTATTAATATACCTGATGTGATTATCGAAGTATTAACCCTGAGCCATATGACTCACTAAATGACGTGCAATATATGACATACAACTAAACGTATATTCAATCTATATGACACTTTTTATTTGATTATTATTTAATGAAAATATATAAACTATCCTAATAAGTCTATATGAAAAAACATAAACTATCCTAGTCCAGCTCAAGTACATCATGTCACATGCGCACATGATAATAGCACAGATAACTTCACTTTCCAATAGTCAAATGATAAGCGAATATGTAGATCTGATCTGGACACGAGGGTCGAGACATGCTAAACAAAATATGAGATTCCTATATGAATTGGTGTTCTTGTAGTTTTCAAATGCTATCGGTGTAATTTAATTTCTTCGCAACCAGCGTAGATCTGCCTATATGGACACGTGTACAGAGATTGAGGCGCTTATGGTTCGAGAGTCTCTATTAGTCTTTTTTCTTTCTTTTCAGCAACTTGCCGAGGATTCTTGGCAACAAGTCATTTATTGTTTTCTCCATCCTAGGTCTCCACCCCTAGTTCATAAGCACACTACAGTTGCAAATGTTACGAACGACGACTTTCAATGTTTCTTTGCGATGTTGTGGACCATCATGTTGCCAATATTGTATGTTCTTGCCGCTACATGAAGCCGGTGGGAAGGGATGTAAGCAGCTGATTTTTGATACTGCAGCTTCTTCGAAGGTATTTTCTCGAGTACCCTTCTTTTATTTACTCATTTTTCTTATGTCTTTTCCCCTTTTGGCTGCTCGGACCTTGAGAAAACTTTTTTCGTGTCCTGCCGGCCAGGCTAGCCGCGCCACCAAGAAATAAACTATAACCAAAGAATGACTCGATAACTTATTGACCATAAGGTCACCCAAACGAAAAGACTTGCTCAAAAGAAAGACAGAATTGACCGCAATACAATAGTTTTAGGATTAAATTGACACAATTAAAAGGTTCATAGCTAAATTGACAAGTTATCAATTTTCTCATCGAAAAGTTTAAGATTAAATTGGCACAATCAACTAGTTTAAGACTAAATTGGCCACCGTGCAATAAGTTTAGGATATTTTGGAAAATTTTCCCTCTATAAATGTGCATGCATGCACAAGGTGGAAATTCTAAGAGAACTTCTGTTAGTTACAAAAAGCAACTATCATGCAAGCAAAAGGTTTCTTTTGTACATGCATAGAGTATGCAATCAACATTTCAAAGCAAACAAATAAAAAAATATAAAATCAATAGTCATATTGAGACGGTGTTCGATACAAATATAGGTAGATATTTCCATTTTAAAGTTGATTAGATAAGAATTTTTTACATAGATGATAGATATGATTAATTTCGGTTAACTGGAAGAGAATTATGTGAAAATCCATATTATTAGGTTATGACAGCTAATCTCTTCCAATTACGAAAACAGTCTATAAGCATACAAAATGTGTTCACAATACATGTTACACTGTCGGTGAATAAAGTAAAAAATCCATAGTTTAATCATACAAACATGAAGATTGAGCTCCGTTTATTCTCAAATTTGATTAGAGAATACTTTTGACTGCGAGATCAATTTTGCAGGCTATAATTGCTCCAAAGTCTGAAACACTAAAGAGCCTAAATCTGCTTGTATATGCTGTGCCACTGCAGAGAAGCCGCATCATGACCACTCCTGATTACCCAGATTTCATTGTTGCTGTATGAAACCTATTGCTCTGTTGAATCGATCAGCAAGACAATTGCCGCTTTTGGCGGCGGGATTGCTGTGGGTTCAGTAACCATTGCCTCACCATCGATGGCACAATGATATTGACCGGACGTTGCGGATTCATCAACTCCTTCCTTTTTCCACTTAAGAAGGAGTATATTCCTACTAGGATCAATATGCTTCCCACTAAACTGCAATATAGCAATGAATTGGGGTTCATATTTGTTGACACCTTATTTTAATTTGCCCAAAATTAATTGCACAAAATTTAGGAGTTAATTTTCTTTAATTCCTAAAACAAAAAAAATATTTCTATTTAAATGCATTGCATATAGAAATTAGGCACATTTGTATTAATACAGTCTATTAGAACTTTTTTTTTAAAACAAAATTTCAAAAAAAAAAATTCCGAGTTGGGCCCGGTCGTGGCCGGGTCGACCCGGCCCAACTTGGGTCGGTGAATAAAGTCAAAAAAAATTGCACATTCGTGTTATGCAATTGATGATTGCCTTATTATGGGATGATTTAGAAATTGAAACATAGGTCTGCGTTTGGTTGTCCGGATTTCTAAATAGGATAGAACTGGATAGCATAGGATTAGAAATCCTGGGATTTCTTCATATTCTATCTACTGTTTGGTGGACTACGGATTTAAAGTAGGATAGGATAATATTTTTTTTTTTGCTATTCATGGGTCCGGAGGAGTTGGTGAAGGAAAAAAAGCCGAGAAATTTTTTTGGTGAACGCGCACAAGGTGTGGGGATGAAGATGAAGGCGAGTGGAGCGTAGGGTTTCTGAAAAAATAGGCATTAGAAATCCTATCCAGGTCTATCCCACCTCCTCCCTCGGATTTTTTTATCCGGTTTATATTCGGCCTTATCCTATCATGGACTACCACCAAACACAGAAAAAGATAAAACATATCCTATCCTGACTTTTATCTGGTCGACCAAACGCAGCCTAATAGTACATGGGGTGCTCATTATGAGGACAAGTGTACGATTGTCGTGGGCACAAGGGAAGTGATTGATATGCCCCTCTTCTTCTTTTTTTGATAACCCAGGGAACCCCCGCAAGGCCGACAGCCGGGAGGTAAACCTTGGGGGCGACACGTGCTAGCCACCACACACGTGTCACCGGTTAAGTCACCTTGCAGTGCCCGGGATTCGAACACTCAACCTTTTGCGAGAGGAAGAGTGCCCGCGCCAGCAGCGCCACCCAGGCGGGTGGTGATATGCTCCTCTTTTATTTGGAAGAATTACCAAAAAGTTCTAAACATATTGCAATTGTGTCAATTCAATCTTAAATCTTTTTTTATTTATTTCAATTAAGTTATAAACATTTTGCTCCTATGCCAATTCAATCTATTCAACTACTTTTGATTGGAAATCACTGATGTGGACACTAACAGTCCTACGTGGCGTAATCGGCATTGAAGTGAACATATTTTTATTATTATTATTATTATTTCCTTCCTCCTTTTGTTTCCCATTGTGGTCGGCGAGCTGTGGCCAGCAAGGGTTGCCAAAGCTCGCCAACCATTAGGCAAGGGCCGCAAAGCCCTCCCCAGCCACTGGCAAGGGTCACGGCCCTCGCCTGGCCTCGCCCAGATCTAGGGGAGGAAGCCTCGCAATGGCTCTTTAGCTTGTGGGATATCTGCTATTTGATTCTCATCTATCCTTAGCACTCGCGACAGTCCTTGATTCAAACCTTTTCTTTCATGATTTCTCCGCTTAGTCGAATCAAGCCAAAGTATCATTCTCGTGTGGAGCCTTAGGGGATTGAAATCAAAGCCCTAAAATTGACAATCGTCTTATTGTTTCGGAGTCGGAGTTGATACTCGAAGCTTTAGTCTCAAGGGCTCGAAGGTTTCTTCAAAGCATCGGGAGGCGCAGCCGTGGGTGAAGGTGGCCTTCGCCTATGGCCGATGAGAGCTTTGCGGCCCTTGCTCAGTGGCTTGTCAGCTCTAGCAACCCTCGCCGCCCATAGCGGGAAACAAAAGTAGGAAGGAAAAAAAAAAGAATAAAAAAATTAATTAAAAAATCGAAAAAAATATAATTAAAATATGTCCCCCATCAGTGCCGGCCACGCCACATAGGATGCCAGGCATCCACGTCAACGATTTTCAACCAAAATTGATCGGATTGACTGAATTAATACAAAAGTAAAAGGTTTAAGACTTAATTAGCCAAAAAATAAAATTTATGATTGAATTGGCACTATTACAATATATTTATAACTTTTTTGATAATTCTCCCTGTTGTCGTGGGTCGTGGGCACAAGGGAGTGACTGATGTGCCTCTGTTTTCTTTGGGGTACGTACACCTGATAATGGTATTCATGAACCTAGTGATTGGGATAATTGACAAAGAGTATATATCTATTCAGTCAACGTAAATGAACGTAATCGAGTTAGAGATTTCTCCTATGAAGCACTTACATCATAAGTCAAATTGATGGGTTAACCAAAAACATCCTTCTAGATTAAGAGTAAATATTAGAATTGAAATGCCGAAAAGTCGAGAGACGCCAATTGATCAGCCGCGTATTGAGCGACAAACTCACGATGGTAGCTTTCTATCTACTGAATGTTGTGAGGATGCCGATGTTTCTCCATAGATAGGAAATCAAGAGCTGTATTCTACATGTGAAGAGCGCATAAGCACAGAATACATTATTTCAGGGCTTCTTCTTCTGCTAGGCCGTACACCAAAAGAAAAAGGGGGCAAAAAGAAGCTTTTTCGCTTTAGGAGATCAATGAAAACCTGAGGATGCATCTTGAGTCATGGATAAGAATCTTGACTAGAACACAAGGTGGGGCAGGGATATTCGTTTGGTATGGGGTGGGTCCTTTCGTGCGAGGATACGAGATTTGCAATCTCAAAATGGCTTTCTGAGCACGTCAAGGAATCGTTCCTTTAGTTCAATGTATGAATGCAGGGGGGTCTCTCACTTGTGTCCCCACTCTTCACATATAAAAGCTAACTTCTGTGCACCGTAGCCGAGTGAGCTTGAAGAAAGTATGGAGTCGTTTAACACCATATCTCTTCTCAGATCAAGATACGATTTCGCATACCACGTTAACCATTTGCTTCATACACTGGACCACCAAAAAAGGCTTCGCCTTTCTCTGTTGCCGATTGGGAACTGTCGAAATAAGTATAGACGTCGCTTGAACCCACCACATCCGACAGCTCGGTTGCCTCAACCAGGAATGGACTGAGAATCAACCTCCAAGACTACTCCTTTTTTAACCAAAAATAACATCACCGTGACCCACGCAATAAGCTAAATCCAGAAGACTCATCTTCTTCAAGTTTCTGATTCCTCCAAGCAACAGAACTCTCGTGCTTTCCAAAGTCCTCGGGCTAAAATAGCTGCAAATGTATGGCTTCCTCTCATAAATGCTGAGCTTCCTTTTTACCGCTTACAATTTCCTCTTCTTCACGCACGGGCGTGGGGGGCAGAAATGCCATTTGACGTGTTGTGCACCGTGCTAAGAAAATGCAGAAATGATCGACAGAAAAAAAGAATTTCAGGGCAAAATAAATTGAATAAATATACGAATGAATAGAAAACCGTATGATTAGAGTATCCATTGATCAGATCAGCCTAAATACACGATATATTAGACATGGGGAAATCTACTGATATCTCCTCCACCTATGATATTAAAAATGGCAACTATAAGTCTATAACAATACACAGAGGAATGATTCCTCAAGGGCCTCACAGGCGAACATATCTCCACGCACTGATCGCACCCAGAGAAAAAACTAAGAAAACAAAAAAGCTAAACCGATTAATGTGTGGCCACACTGATCGAATAGCAGGTCCCTTTGTGAACAGAGAAGAGACTAGTAATCTGCTCCTAGAATATTGCTTATTCGATCTCGCATCCGGCGTCAAGTTACTGACTACTTCTCGAGAAACTTCACTCTCTTCATTGATATCAGAAAGAGTAAGCTTCCGGGACTCACTAGAACTACTACTAACAAATTCGTCACCAACCGAATCTTCACCACCCCCAACCAGCTTATTGAAAACTTTTTCCTCCTGCGCACAACACTTTGATAAGATTCACACAGCAAATACAAGGCAACCTATAGGGAACTATTCTGTCAAAAAGACTACTGGTGCTCATGAACTTCTTACCTCCGCATTAACGGACTTGGATTTTTTAACTTCATCACCAGACATAATATCACTTGACTTCCTACTGCAGCTTACTGAACCAATTTGAAGTTTACACTGTATACGTAACCTTCTTGGTGCAGAACCTTGTTTTCCATAATCAAACTGAGGTTGAGGTTGCAAATTTTGTGAAGAATGAGGCCCTATCCTGATTCCAGTTCCAGAAGTGTCACCTCCCTGAAAAGCGGGTGAACTAGTGCCCGGGCCTTGAAGGTGAATGCTATTCGGATTCACATCACGAGAGCCATCATAGTCGAAATTGAATATCGAGTCCACGAAGTCAGGGCGCACGAAGTCAGGGTGCACGAAGTCGGATGATTCCTTGTCATTCTGAAGCCGCAAACCAGTTCTATTAATGCTAATATCATTCGTATGCACACAAGTTCAACATGAGTGATATTTAGTTGCATTCTCACCTCATTATTATTTAAATGCACATACTGGTGTTGTTCTAAATCATGATCTTCATCTGGCGGTTCATCTTGTGTCGCAACAGATGGTCCATCTTGAGCTATCACTAACTCTGACACAGTATCATCAGGTGAAGAATTGGCTGCTGGAGAAGCAACTACTGGTTCTGCAGCATCAAAAGTTGAGCCTCTAATTGTCTCATCTGACTTGTCGAACAGACGGCACAGAACAAATGCACCCTGCAATAGATCAGATAAGGAAGTATACGACAAAATTGGGAGTTTATATTTGCTTATTTATTTTTCGAATGGCATCATTTTGCATCGATTTCTTTAGAGGCCCACAAAATTCTCGTTTAGAATGATAGAGGTCACAAAAAGGAGATATCAACTATTCTTTCTTTACAGAATTGAATTAAGCAACAATGACTGCTGCTACACATTTTCGATCTTACCTAGAAGGGTTAAACTAATACATGCAACTGGTCAATGGGTTCACATTATAGTTCGGTAGCAGATAAGTGTAGGATTATCTGCCAATGACAATGCATGTTTATTTTAAAATGAACAATCCTCCTGCAAGAACTTACTAACTCTGCATGAGTTTAACATACAGAGTGTTGCACATGAACCTGCAGAAGAGGAGAAGACTGACTAAACAAATTAACAGAGGAATCTACAATATAAATGCTACTTCATTTTGGGTAACACTACTAAAATCACTACACATACAAAGCTACAGAATCCATATCATTTCTCAATTTGTCTGCAGTCACACGTCCTAGCATAAATGCAAGTGGAGGCGTTTGCCAATATTGAGACCATTCTTGAGATCAGTGGAGGCAAAGTTATCAAATCGCCCTTACCAAAAAAAATAGTTATCAAATCGCTGCCTTTCGAAAAAACCAGTTTTCTCTGAAAAAGAAAAAAACGAAGAAGAAGAGAAAACCGGTCAAGTCCTTTCACTCACGAAAAAGGATGCAAACAAAATAACATCGATTTAAGGCCCAAACAGAATCCTGAGTGAACACACACGGTACAATGAAACCCAAATGAAGATCAAGATCCAAATTTTAAGAGGCAGCAGTCAATCTAACCTGTCCAGGATGAGTACCATTGAGCTCTTCTAAAGTCGTTCGGTATTCGTGCATCACCCAATGGGTCCTGTTCCCCCTGGAAGCACGGCCGGTGTAAAAGACCAGAGTCTTCTTCATTCCAATCACATTTCCTCCCGATTTTATCTTCCGGTCCGTCCCTGTTGCTTTCCAGTATCCAGCTGTTGTTGCGCGGTTGAACCGATGCCCATTCGGGTACTTTCTGTCCCTAGGACAGAAGAAGAACCATTCTGGATCCTTTGTCTGTATAGCCGATAAACCTACACCGCCATCACGAAACATGAACAGATTACTTTTGTGAACCAACATGTCAAAGAGAGCATTTTTTGAAACAATCATCGATTGATCATAGCCACTCCACCACTAAAGAAATCATTTTGACTACGCAGGAGATGAATCCATTCCATCCAGAAAGCGAAATCAAGCACAAGTTTCGTTCTTACATCAGAAAGAAAGCATTTTTAGAAAAAAATCAAGGAGAACCGCGAACCCATTCGTTGACTACGCAACAGGCGAAAGAACAGAAAACCCCACAATCACTCGTCAAAACAACAAATGCAGCCGAAAACGCGCGCACAAACCAAATGAAAGAACAGGCGAAAGATCAAACGGCACAAGAAACGCAAGAAACGGTCAGTTCAGCGGCATCCCCAAACACAAGATGAACGAGAAACCCACAACTTAAAAAGGCAAGTCAAGGAAAACCCCGCAATCACTCGTCAAAACGACAAATGCAGCAAACAAACGCGCGCACAACCCAAATGAAAGAAAAGGCAAAACATCAAAAGCACAAGAAACGCAAAATCAAGCGAAACCCAAAAAACGATCGACCGCAAGGACAACGTCAGTTCAGCGGCATCCCCAATAAACACAAGAAGAACACGAAACCCGCGAAACGGGTCCGATGCGAAGAAGAAAAATTTACCGGGCAAATCCCAGGGCTCCACTTTGTAGACGTCGATTTCTCTGATCACCGTCACCTCCCCGTCCCGCCCATTGATCTTCAGCCGCAGGAAGTGACCGACCAGCTCCTGATCGGTGGGTCGGAACCTGTACCCCAGCGGGGGAGAATCGAGAGACAAGCCCGCCGTCGCCGGAGCCGCGCCCATCGTCCGACACCAGAAGGAAGCCGAAGACAGAGCGAGCGAGCGAGCGAGCGAGCGAGCGAGAGAGAGAGAGAGAGAGAGAGGAACAGAGGAAAACCCCAAGGAAATGGCAGAGAATCGAGGGATGTTTAGACGGCAGTGTCGCTGATATGGCCCATGGCTTTCGAGGGAGGTCACGCAGAGGAAAAAGCTCGGAGAAAGCGAAAGAAGACGAAGAAAAGCTGACGAGCGAGCGAGCTGATAACTTCGTCTGCGTTTTGAAATTACACCGTAGGCTCGTATATTCCGAGTGGGGGACGTACGCCCCTGCACTTCGCCCTTATTACGCAAGGTGCCACTCGTCAGACGCGATTGCTGTGGGGGCAAAAAGGGGAAAGCGGCGGGGGCAGGAGCGGGAGAAAAAGTGACCGTGATAAGGAAGCTTCGGATGATGTTAGAGGGCGCGGGAGTCGGCAGGCCAATGCGGTGTCGACACGTCAGCAGGGATGAGGAGGGTTCGGGTGGGGCCCCCTCCGTCCCGGTGACGTGGAGGGCGGGCGGGCGGGCGGGCGGACGGTGACGGATTTGCGCCGTCGTGCTTCCCGCGTTGTTCTTTCCACACTGGCCGGGGGGGGGCCTCCGGTGTCCGTTAGCCGTCAATAACGGCGTCAAGGAAAGACCCGCCCGATTGGTGGGGGGTGGTCGCGACCGAAAAGAGGAAAAAGAAAATGAAAAGGAGTCTCCAGAGACTTTTCTTTATTATTGCAATTTTTGATCGATTGTTTTGCATCCTAACGGAGGAGGATTTTGCCCATGTCCAGTGTACGTACGACGCTTCGACAAGGGAAACAACTTCCATAAACGAGTGAAGTGATTACAATTAAATTCGCACCCAAACTTTAACAAAGCGCGTATCCGATTTGCTTCTGCACGATGACCCGTGCCTGTCTTTTTAAGGAATGCCGATCCGGAACGCCATTTGACTAGCGAAGGGCGTATCCAAGTAAGATTCGGATAATTGACGTAAATTTGTATTAACCGGCGATCTGATGATAGATAAGTAAAAGCGATCTCGCTGCTGCAATTGAAGCTTGGCATGTGCTCTTCATTATATTTTCAACGTGGCTTCCTAAATATAGTCATCGGGGTTAGGTGATCCGCACATCATCTCTCTGTCCACGGCGAAAAGATACCATGAACGCTATCGAGATCAAATTCTGAAGTGGAATCGAGTGGGACTAAAATGGGATTAGATTCGACGGCATAGAAAAATTAACAGAGTATCAACCGTTGGGATTGCGATTAGTGCGGAGCAATTACGGTCGAATTCGAATATTTCGTAACGGGGCGGGATTTCATCGATAAGCCGTCGGAAGGAGCGGCGAACTTCAGTTGTGCCTCTTCTCTACTGTCTAGGAGTAAAAGCCAGACGAAGGCCCCACGCCGGTCGGACCACCGCACTTTTTTTTCAAATCTTTTTGCATGCCGACATGGACCGACGATCACGTATGCTGGGACTCGGACGCTCGCGTCATCGGCATTCACGGCGCTTACGTATGCAGCACGTGGTGGCCCTATGGTAGGAGCTCAAATTTTTCCAATAAATTAAGTAGAATTGCACTCCTTTCCATAAAGGCTACGACCATTGGCGGGGAGCAAAAATCATAAATAATTTGTAACGAAATAACGGCGTCGATACTTTTCTGCTCTTTTTTATTTTTTTTATTTCTGCACTTTATCGACTTATAAAATTGATTTTTATGAAGGAACTTGACATTTTCTCATTGGGTACTAGAACACGTTCAAGCGGTAGATGCTCGTTCAAGATCAACCATGTGAATCTTTGTTCGCCTCTTACCTGATTTGCGAGATTAATAACATATTTACTAAATAGAACAATAAATCCATATTACACTGTCGGTGAATTAATAAGCATACATTTAACCAAAGCAATCTATAAAGATTCGGATCATTGATTAATAAGCATACATTTAACCAAAGCAATCTATAAGCATACAAAATGTTCACAATACATGTTACACTGTCGGTGAATTAAGCAAAAATCCATATTTTATTCATACAAACATAAAGATTCGGATCATTGATATAAACTCATATTAACTCGCGACGCGAGAATAAACAAAAAAAGCATTCCCACTACTGCAACTGAAGCTCAGCAAGTGTTTCCATTGTATTTTCAACATGACTTCCTAGGTATTGCCATCGGGGGTTTGGTGATCCGTGTGAGACAAATGCCACGAACGTTATCGAGATCGAATTCCAAAGTAGAATCGACTGGTCTAAAGTGGGATTAGATACGACACAACATAGAAAAATCAACAAAGAGTAGCATCAGTCCATCGGAAACACACTGCTCTTGTTCTTCAGATGCTGTCGTGGCACGATGTGAACGTGAGGAAAAGCGATGGCCAAAGTCCATGGTCTCTGCAGATACGAATTGAACCGTTCATGGGGGCTTTATCTTTCCACTAGACCAATGAAAATTTGGTGTCTTTTCCACTATGGTGGGGGTGGGGTTGGGACAATGGTACGGCATAAATTAAACCAAGCATATGTCCAAAGTCTAGAAAATAAAAAAAAGGGAAGGCGAACCGTCGCTATCTTAACTTTGCCCTCTTATGTGGACCAATCGGAAGCGAAAGCACCGACCCCTTTCCCTAGTTTCGCCGGTCGCGACGCTTTAGTTTTGTTCATTACCATGTATTTTTGGATAACGAAAGAGAGGAAAAGCTTTTGCGTATAGGCTATAGTCAATGAATAAATTCGACGCTTTGCCTCGATGCTTATCGGAACACGAGACGAGTCACGACCCACTTCGCAATTGCAATAAAGCAGGACGAAAAAGGAAGTGGTTTCAAAGTAATGTTCGTTTAGGACAACGGACGAACGACCATGAACTTTCCAAAGGGGCAAAGGGAGAATTTCTGGTGATCCCTTTGAGCTTCGAAGCGTTTTTTTAATTCGACCTTTAGGCATATTCCTGATTTCCTCTTTTGATTTTCTAATTGGAGGGCACACGTTTCGGTTAAAACAATGAAGCTAAAAAGGTTGCGAATTTAGAAAATTCATCTTCGTTTTTCCTTACTTTAGTTGCCCCCGCCCCCCTCCCAAAAAGGTTGCGAATTTACTATAACATTACATAAAAATCTAGATATTTTCAATTTGGGATACGTTTGTTTCGCGGAAAATGAATGGTTTGGAAAATATTTTCTTTAAAATATTCGCTTGAATTTGTTATAAAAATGAAACAACGAAAAATATTTTCATCATCCAAAGAAATATTTTGGCATAAATTATTATCGACAATAAATATATTTTCTATTAACTAATTATTTTAAGCAATACGGATGATTATTTTTAAAAAAATATTTTTTAAATCATTTATTTTCCGCGAAACATGTAGAGCCTTGATGGTACGAGGGATTCGATTCCATAAGTGAAAAGGCCAATCCGCCATTTGCCCGAGCTCAATGACGATATATATTTAGTGAGATCGGGGCCCAGCAAAACCTTGATGATAGTCAATTAAAGCGAAATAAATAAAATCCAAATTCAATTTAAGTTTTGGCATTCCTTTGAAACCGAGAGGTTAGCGTAATTTATAAATAAAGTAATGACGCGGCAAAACTACTTGTTATGTGAGGAATCGCCTTTTTTTTTCCTCGTATTTGGCGATTATGATCTGCCACATGTTGAGTTATCTTTTTCTTCCAAATAAACGTTTTTAAAGTATAACATGTGAAAGTAATTTTCATCAGGACCACTGATTTTATAAAGAGATAATGTCTTGTACAATACAAGATATGACATATATTCGAAGAATTTTTATTTGGACACCGATTATATATATGAAAAAAGAAGGTTTTACACAAATCAGAGTTAAATTACATAACCGAATCTCTCACATGCCAATCTCCCAACTTGACCTTACAGACTATTTTTGTTAGAGTATCGGTGAATAAGACAAAGATCCATATTTTCATTATGGAAACACAAAGATTGAGCTAAGTTGCGCTATTCTAAATCTTGATTAGATAATACTTTTTTTTGGCCGTGAGATCAATTTTGCATCTTATTGCTGCTCCAATGTCTGAAACTCCAGAGAGCCTAAATTTGTTTGTACGTATTGTGACACTGCACATAAGTTGCATAAGGACTATTCTAACAACCAAACTCCGTCGCTGTCCGGTGATATCTATAGCTAGTGAATCGCTTTGGCACGTCGCTTTTGGTGGCGGGATCGTCTGTAGATTCATCGGCCGCTGCATCGATAGCCATAGCCGCTAAGTTATTAACCGGGGCATGGAATTCATCCTCAACTCCTTCCTCTGTCCACTTAAGGAGGGGTATATTCCCACTAGGATGAGAAAAGTTCCCGCTAAACTGCAACAATAGCCATGAATTGGGGTTCATACTCAGTAGAAGTTCTGAAAATTTAGAATCAAACCTTAGCGGCTCATGAAAATCATGAAGGCGAAGAAAGCACTTAGGATCATGAGATTTGTCGTACGTTTCGAGGTGGATTGCCTCACCGAGTATGAGTACTTCTAGCACGGTCACGAAGATCAGAGTCAAGGGGTTGAACATCGAAGGATAGGTAGGGCCTCGCTTTCCAATCACCCAAGAGATTAAGCAGAAAGTTGGAGCTGTCGCCGATGCTTCCTGCGTGAAGTGGTTAGTTCCACTCATCAGTCATGTGATAGGGTAGGTTCCAGGTTTCAAGTTCCGAGAGGTAGGTTTTAGGTTTCAAAAAATGAAGAACTTGTACCTGAAGGTAGGTTCCAGATTCTATATGAAACTTGGAACCGCTCACCCCTATTTGAGAATATATATATTATATAAGCCATCGCCAGGGACAAAATCCAAGTGGGAATTCAGTCAACAAAAAAAAAAGTCCGAGTTTCCTCTTCTCTGTTTGTTTTCTTTTTCTTTATTTTGTTTGACACATGTTAATTAAGTCCATACGCAAGGCAAAGTTCTCGTTTAGACTATCCTATTTCGATGGCCAAACACTCCAACGCGGATTCGGATTTTAATTCGGAAGTTGATTTCCTTCTTTCTTTCTTTTTTATCTTCGAAATTGACCTTTTGGCTTCAAGCCCAAACTCGAGAGCTACCCTAACACACATGGTGTGTAAGAGACACTTTGGGATATTGATTTACCGTTGGAATCAGTTGGATTTAACGTGAATATCTTATTGCATCAATACGCATTTATCACAAGCCCAAATGATTTAGAATATAATTAATAGGATAATGAAATTCGATGAATTAAACATTTCTAAGTCCAGATACATAATGATAGGGGTAAGTAGTTCTAGGTTCTATACAAGTTTTATTTGAAACTTGAAACCTGCTCATGAGAATAGGTTCTTCTTTTTTTAGAACTCGGAACCTATCTTACATATTTTGAAACTTAGAACCTACATATTTTCACATATCAGGTTCTAGGTTATACTCTGGTACCATGCTCACTCCTATATAATGGCGAGTGGCAACATACTCACCATAGCTTTTGACAACTCTTAGCATTTCTTGAACCATGTCGTTGCCATCTCTCTCTAAAAGCTCTCTCAATCTCTCTCTGATCCAAGATTACTAAATGGGCATCTGAAGGCGATTAAAACGATTGTGCACAGACTCCTGCATTTATAAGAAATGCATGATTCAAATAATACAAAAGAAAGCAAATGCCATCTGTTGCGAAAGGAAGCGATCGAACAATAAAATAAACAAAACAAAAAAAGAAATCGAACATCATACTTACGTGGTTCGGTTGTAATAGCCTACATCCACAGGGAAAGCAGCACGAAATTCTACTATAGATCAAGTGATACAACGAAGATTACAATTGCACTCGAGTTACTCAAATGCTCTCAATGTTTTCTAATCCTCAATTACACCCAATAACTCACGTAGTATTTAGTTCCATAATTCCTTACGAAATAATCTCTCAATCTCAGAAAGAATTGTACACAAATCTTCAAGACCCACGCTACTCCTGACATCAACAACGGCGTATGTATATACCTAGGAAGAGAACGCGGCCGACTTAGATTTGGAAACCTAGATAATTCGATCAACCAAGCAAGGCTTGGACTTTTCCTTTGTGAAGCGTGACTCCCACAGGAATTAGGAAAGAATAATTTTATTCTTTCTACTTTCCTTTTTATTTCTCGCCGGCTCTAACGGATGCAATTTCCACATTATGAATTCTTCGATTTCGGACGTCCGTAAAATATCCAATTCGAAATATTCAAACCTCCACAAGTAACAATTAATCTCGGGTTGGGTTTGATCTATCGTGCTCAAACTCGATACATATTTTAATAACATTAATTTGGCCTTATGCGTGGCTGCCCTATTGTTGTCTTACTTTTGGAATCATAGAAAATTTGAACGAATGCGATGGGTCATGGCCAATATTACGATCAAATTGATTGAATGTCAATATCTTCTTGCATCTCGCGTGTTAAAAACAGGTGAAACTTTCATTCTTTCGTAAGTTGGTCCGACTAATAAAAAATATGTTGCTGAACAGCATTTCCGCCATGTGGTTTATCCACGGGGATAATCGTGGAGTTTCCACGTAATTAGTTGATAAGAATGAGTGTTATTGGCAAATTTCAGTAGGAGTTCATCAATTGGAGGGATTCATATGGCAATTAATATTTCTCATTTTCTCGCAATTAAGGTGTAAACCGAGTCTATGAAAAGAAAAGCATAGAATAACAAAGACATCGCCTTTTTCTTCGTTACTTCAGAAACATTTCTTTTTGTGAGAAAAGGGGTTTCTAATTATTGTATCGCTCATAATACTGTAGAATATTATTGCCTATGGGGCTGTACTACTACGGTCTCCGGGATACAACAACCGACATACCCTACCAACTTCTTGAACATAATCCCAACCATCACCAATCTCTTTTCCATCGTTCTGAGGTATATGATATGCGAATAAAGTTCCACGTACGTATATGTAACAAGCGTGTTCAGATTTCATTTCTGAATGATAAGTTCTGACAATTTGGTAGAAACATTCTCGGTAAAGCATATCTTTAGTAGCTACTCTCAAATGGAATTGTGCCTTTCTTTTGGAGTCAATCTGAATGTAGCTTCATGCAACTAGAAGGCATGGATGTTGGACTATGGCAGAGTAGAGTCATTGAAAATTAAGCACCAAGGTAAGTAAAGTGAAGACCACTAAGGCTTCATTTGTTTCGCAGAAAATGTGATTTCGCCTTTTTCTTCATTACTTCATAAACATTTTTTGTGAGAAAAGGGGGTTTCTAATTGTTGATTTGATCATAATGCTCTAGAATACTATTGCCTATGGGGTTACAGTCTTCGGGATACAAGTACAACAACCAACATAAGCTACCAACTCTTTGACCATACTCCCGATCGTCGTCTCCATCTTTTCCATCATTCTAAGGTATATGATATGCAAATAAAGTTTCACGTAGATATATGTAATGTGCGTGCTCAAATTTTATTTTGGAATGATATGTTCCGCTAATTTGATAGAAACGTTCTTGGTAAAACATATCTTTAGTAGCTACTCTCAAATGAAATTGTACCTTTCTTTTAGGGTCGATCCAAACGTAGCTTCATGCTACTAAAAGGCATGGATGTTGGACTATGGCAAAGTAAACCATTAAAATAAAGCATCAGGGTAGGTAAAGTGAAGACCACTCAAGTTCCATTTGTTTCGCAGAAAATTTAACATTTTTCTAGAAAATATTTTATGAAAAGATATTTTTTAGAAAAATGACAATATTTTCTTATATTTGGCCAAGACTTGAAAATGAATCGGAAAATATTATCCGTTGTTTGACAAGAAAAATCTCATTTGGTTGGAAATTGCTGGCATAGAAGTCGGCTATCTTAGGTGGCTTAGCCACGCTGACATGGACAACTTTTGCATTTTAATAAAAAAATTCTAATTTCTTATTAATTTTTTTCTTTTCTTTCTTTTTTTTCGTCCTCCTGTCACCGAGCCTTGGTGACGGCCGGCAACAAGCCGCAGACAAGGGCCGACCTCGCTGGTCTTAGACGAGCTCAAGCACGCTGAATTTGGCGAGGTGGAGCCTTACCTGAGGCCCGCAACGCTCGAGCTCGAGCTCGACCTCATTGGGATTTGGCAAGCTCAAGCCTTGCTCGAGGCTAGCGAGGTTGGCCCTCTCCAGTGGCCGGTGGCCGCTAAGGCCTGGCGATTGACAGAGGAAGAAAGAAAAAGAAAAAAAATCAAAATTTTTACAAAAAATTTATAAAAACTATTAATGTCATCGCCTATCGTACCATGTAGGATGTCCAACTTCCATATCTACAATTTCCGGACCTAGTGTGCTAGGAAAATGTTGCTGAATTTAAGCTTTGACAGAATAACATTTTTCGTTCACTCATTTTCTAAAGCAAGCCAAAATGCCAGAAAATGAGAAAATGTTTTCCTTGAAAATGTTTTCTACAAAACAAAAGGATCCTAAAACTCATTGTGGCTCATTCCCATTACCTTCATTCTTTTTCCTTTCGGTTTTCCTTTATTTCCTTAAAGTTTAAATCATGTGTACACACCTTTTGTATCTTAAAATCACTTAAAGAGATCATCTCTCGAACCTTTAGTTCGGTTAAAAAAAGGAAAACCCAAACGTACTACATAGATTTGTAGAGGAACTCCATTGCATATGTTTCTCAACGAGAGAGTGTTTGTCATTTGAATCTGTCGCTTCGCCATGCCACGTAGGATGGTCGAGCCGGGATCGGAGGAGGAGGGTCACTCTACAAATATGCATACAACACGGGGGCTATTTCGCAAATAAATGAAAGCCTAGAGGGCTAGCCTTGACAACTACTTCAATTTGGGCTCAAAAAGCCCAAACCTCTTTTGGGCCTTCCCCTCACGGCCCATCATAGTCGCATCGCATATAACCCGGCCTTCCTCGCTAGGGTTTTACTGTCTCCCTCCTGCTCTTCCTCCTCCTCCTCCTCCGTCGTTTCCGCTTCCTCTGCGGTTGCAGCTACCGCCGGCCCAGCCGACCGACGCCGGAGAGATGAAGACCATACTGTCGTCGGAGACGATGGACATCCCCGACGGGGTGAGCATCAAGATCAGCGCGAAGGTCATCGAGGTGGAGGGGCCCCGGGGCAAGCTCACCCGCAACTTCAAGCACCTCAACCTCGACTTCCAGCTCATCCGGGACGAGGCCACCGGCAAGCGGAAGCTCAAGATCGAGGCCTGGTTCGGCACCCGCAAGACCTCCGCCGCCATCCGCACCGCCCTCAGCCACGTCGAGAACCTCATCACCGGGGTCACCAAGGGCTACCGCTACAAGATGCGCTTCGTCTACGCCCATTTCCCCATTAACGCCAGCATCACCAACGCCAGCAAGTCCATCGAGATCCGCAACTTCCTCGGCGAGAAGAAGGTGCACACTGTTTGGATATCTCGTTTTTCCAGTTACATCTTATTGTGTACACTTTAGCTATTGACTGGTCAGATGTTAGACTATTGTATATTGGTTGAATATGGTCGCTTGGTTGCTGGTCGGGAACTTGCGTGGGTGGATGTGTTATGGGGATAAACTTCTGTGATGTGCACTGAGACCGGGAAGGTTTCTCAATGTTGGTATCGTGCCTCAATGCATTAGTAAGCGTTAAGCCTAGGAGCTGCAAGTTCTATTTTGGGGACCCAACAATCTAATTAAAAAAGCCGAGAAGCCGTAGTAAAAGCTCTAATGATGCCGGGTATTGTTCGAGTGGATTGCTAAACTATAATGTAGCTTATTACTTTAGTTGTGGTAAACTTGTTCTGAAGATGTGATACTGTCTGTCGACTGCTAGATGTGATGTAAGATGTTTTGATGTGGATCTTTGCAGGCATTTACTTCATGCTGGTGTTATTCACTTCGAGCATCATGTCGAAATATGTAGTTAGATAGAAACTGCATTTGACATGTCCTGTGTAGACTTTGCATACTAATTTTAGAGTATTGCCGTGGTGTCCCTGCTTGGCTTTGATCTGTTGCCACTTGTGAGGACATTCAGCTCGTGAGTTGCTGAATGAATGCTTGATTTTAGCACTTACAGTTACCTATCTATTGTCTAATGGCCGCTAATGGTGTATGGCTTGATTTGCCATTTTGAGTATGTTTGCTTGTAGCTGTATTCTACTGTTGTAGACTCAGAGTGTGTGTTAAGAGATGCTAGAAACTATGTTCATGGAACTCTAGCTAAAGGCTTGATGCAAATACTCGAGCAGTTGATGTCTACAACTGCTTTAACAGTTTGACCGGATACTAATAAAGTTCCTATTTGAATCAGGTGAGAAAGGTTGATATGCTTGAGGGAGTGACGGTTCTTCGTTCTGAAAAGGTCAAGGATGAGCTCGTTCTGGATGGAAATGATATTGAACTTGTTTCCCGATCATGTGCCCTGATAAATCAGGTATTGACCACCCCGTTCACTCCTCTCTCTATAACATATTTAGATGCACTTGTGCTTATTCCTACTTAGGATATTTTGGGAAGAGGAAGGAAGACTCCAGTAATATGCCTGTTTAATATTGTACTTTAGTTTTTTGTGTTGCAATAGCTCTCTGAAGTTTGCCTATAAAACAGAATGAAACCCCACACAGGAAAACTATCTATTTGGTCCCATTTTTCCGATTGTGGTTGATGCAATGCCTGTCATCACTTACTTTCTTCCCCCTTTCTGAAGAAACATACGCATGCATGTATGCATTGCTTAGCATTGCTAATCCAGCTTTTTGTTTTTTGGGGAACAGAAATGCCATGTCAAGAATAAAGATATCCGGAAGTTCCTCGATGGTATCTATGTTAGTGAGAAGGGAACAATTCTCGAGGAGGAGTGATTGGTGCAAGAATTGCATCTTATATTTGTTTCAAGAATTTGAGTTGATCTTGTTTCAAGCAGGTTGTTAGGTGGCCTTTTTTGTATTATGGGTAGTTAAACATTTGTGGGTCTAAAGTTATTTACTCTTTTGCTTTTGTCCTTCTTTTCGGACCGTGGCCGGCAACTCAGCAAAGGGAAAACACATCATTATTGGATTAAAATTGATTATTTGGGCACGTTATCCTCTATGAAACCACTGAAAAGTGATGACCTGTTGATTGAAGGCATGTGCAAGACGTTTATCTTATCTTTGTTCAGTTTTTGCCATGCATGTTTCTCGACCTGTCTGCCCTGCAAGTGGAGTTTGTGAACTTTGTGCCAGTATTTGAGGAGGAAGAAGAAGGTTCACCGATAATCTCAAGCTTGTTATATATTGACAAAGGTGAATGAAGAGTTGCTATTGATTTGTCTATTCCGTATCATTTGCCTTTGGTCGGTCAATTGACATGAGGGCCGAGACGAATGATACGTCGTCTGTCTAATTGTCACAACCACAAAGGAGTACGTCTATACCTACTCCTTTGTGGTTTCACTTGAAAGTATTGCTCCAAGAAAAGAAAAGGTGCATCATGCTATATCTTTGTCTATTTCCAGCCCCGATCCTATATCCCTTTTTCTGATGTTTCTTGCAATTCCCATTCTCGACATAGACTTTTAGTGAGTAGATACGTATTCTCAATCTCTCTGGGTCAAATGCTTATGAATCTGCTTCGTTCTCCTCTATATTGATAAATCGAACCCCCATCGTTCCCTAAAGTAAAATCTGTGCTGATGGTGGTGGCAGGCAATGATTTTGAAGAACTCGAGGCATTTTATCAAGCAGATGCTTCTTTTACAAAGATTTGGCTAGAGAGATCTTCTCTGCTGATCTCTTGCAGCAAATCATGAAACTAATGTATCTCTACTGCTAAATTAAGCGTCAAACGACAGCATATGTATGCTGTGTTACTGATATTTATCCAAGCAGTTTTGCATGCAGGGTTTATTATGTCTGAAATTGCCGGGAGTTTGCTGAGCCAAAAGGAAGAACAGTCCTTTGCGTTGCCTGTGTGTTGAACTCCCCATTTCTTATGTTTGCGGTCTTCGTTTGTGCCGTTTGATGATGATATCATCCCAAAATACGGATGACTCTGCAAATTCGTGATTGACTACCATGTTTCAAAAGTGACCTACGCATTCGAGTGTCTTAAAAATTACCAATTTTATCATTAGAATTCTGGGCAGAAATCAAGAATCCTGTCGATAAATTAAACAAAGAAGAACGGGATGCAATGAACCCACTCAGGGAGGTGGCCCATACATGATCAACTTCAATAAATTCGGGTTGAAATATCGGTTTGTGGCCTAATTTGATAGCCCTATCCAAATCAAAAAGTCCGGAAGGCCGTGTCGCATCATCAAAATGCGAGTGTCGTTCCAAACCGATATAATCATATGATTAAATTTTAACAGTGCCGTTCTAAACCAATATAACCATATGATTAAATCTGTTAAAATGAGTTATAAACCCATTTCTTAATTCATATTTTATAGGCTAAGTTGTTATATGAATTAGTTTTATTTTTTAAATGGGTTATGAATGGGTTTATAATAGTAAAACCCATCATATTTTGGTCACCTAGCCGATTGTCGGACCCAAAACCAACATCCACATTGTAGATCAGCTCATGACACTCATGATTCACGTGGATGTGGTAATATCCGGAGCATATGACCGAGTGGCCAGAACATTTACAAAGTGCCAACATCAGTTTGCTTAGAAGAAGCATGAATACTATGATGTTGCTGGAGCACTGTGCCTCTGCTTCCGGTTCTAGAGCCACTTGCAGAAGGGAAGAAGAGCCTTCTCATGAGTACCCACTAACCAAATAAGCATTCCCACGATGATGGTTAAATTAGGGTTCATAGAGTGGCTAACATGTGCAGGCACCAAAATAGACAATTTGGTCATTGGCTTACAAATCGTCCCCGCCATCGTTCGCTATAATGAACTACTACTGATGGTGGTCGGGACGATTTGGAAGAACTTGAGGCGCTTGTTAGCGGATACTTCTCTTCAGAGCTTTGGTGGGAAATCTTGTCTACTGATCTGCAGCAGTAAATCATGAAATTAATCTGTCTCTATCGCTACATTTAGCGTCAAACGACAGCATATGTTCGTTGCGTTACTGATGTTATCCAAGCAGCTTTGCACACGGGGAAATCGCTGAGCAAAAAGGGAAAACAGTCGTTTGCATTCCCTCTGGTTAACTCCTCATGGCTAAAATTTTGCGGTTTTTTTACTGTACGGATGAATAATGATATCATTCCGAAATGCAGATAATTCTACAAACTCGTGATTGATTACTGTGTTTCGAAAGTTACCTACACATTTGCAAATTTACCGTCTCTTGAAACTTACCAATTTCATCTCTACAATCGTGGGCCGAAATACAGAATCTTGTTGATAATCCGCAAACAAAGACAGAACAGGGAGGCTATGAACCCCCTCAAGGATGGCATGGCATCGAGACCATACATGTCCTCTAAAAATAATTGATAGAGCGATTCTGCTTTCAAACAAAAATCCCTCGAAAGACTACGAAAACGAATTCTCGGGTATTGATGAACCTGCGGATGAGGTTGTTCAGATGGTGATGCCCGCCTTAAATGTAAGCGGGCGTTGTCCGCAACAGGTTTCATTTGCCAGAGCTCGCGGTTGGTGTCCGTTAAGGATGTGGAGTCCATTCAAGGTAAATGCCAGAACCTTAAGCCCTCATCGTGTCCTTGCCTTCCTGGTATGACATTTGATAATACTACATTATAAGAAACATGTTGGCACGCATCTTGTGTAGATATTTCTTCAGATACCCACCAAACTTGCTCACGCATCAGATTTACCAATTCGAGTTCTCCACGAATTTTCCAACTTCGAGTGGTGGCGCCATATCAATCCTACCCAGAGACGCACATAGATTTTAAGCTTCATACCTACCCTGCTGCAATCATCTGTGTAGAAGAATCTGGATCTGTACTACTCACGTTACGGAAAGAAGTGGACCAGAAAAATCTTGATTGGTGACATGACACGGCCAGCCAGTCTTTCGTCTCGTATCGGGCAACTGACGGGCGGGTCGTGTTCTACACAGAAGGACGAAACAGGTGTTCCAAAGCAGGACGGCTCAAGAACTACAATCCACCACACACCGTCTTGAAACACGCCCCACAAGCAAAAGTTGATAACGAGCGCATGATACTGGAAATCGTTCCGTCGCTATCCGCTACTGGAACGCCACACAAAAATGAAAGATTCCCACTCAGGTGTGTCCCCCTTGTTTGTCCTTTGCTCATGCGAGTGGAGTCACCTCATGCTTAGATATGTCCAAGTCTGGCCTCAATCACGATCGTCAGTCTATTAACAGACGGGTCAAGACACTGTCACGACATCCCCACATCAGCGTAATGAGCGCTCCATGTTCTCAGCATAATCTAGGAGCACCAAAAAGATATGCATTAGCTTGATTTCACAAAAGCGAAACCTGATCTCTCTGCTCTCCTCTATCTTCTGCTATCATGGCCTTCTCATGGTTTCCTCTTCTGCTTCTGCTCTTGGTAGAGAGCTCGCTCGGGGTTGATTCAGCCAATAAGGAGAAGCTTACGGGACCCGTGATCAACGTGACGAAGCACCTTTCTTTCCCCGATTTCAGCTTAGACAACCCCGGGATAGTTCATGATGTGAAGCTCTTGGGCAGTGCGAAGCTGTCCAAGGAAAAGAGTGCAGTCCAAATCCCCGACGTGTCCGAAGCCGCTGATCTTCGGCATCTCGCCGGCCGAGCCATCTACTCCTCTCCTGTCCGCTTGCTCGACCCCACCACCAGAACCCCAGCTTCCTTCGAGACCACCTTCGATTTCCAATTCGAGAACGACAGCTCGGTTGTTCCTTCCAAGAATGATGCCGGCTCTGCAGGTACAGGGGGCAGCCATGGCGGCAGCGGCTTAACTTTTATCATAGTACCAGATGAGTTCACTGTGGGAAGATCAGGGCCGTGGCTAGGGATGCTTAATGATGCATGCGATGAGGAGTACAAAGCTGTAGCCGTGGAATTCGATACGCGCCACAATCCTGAATTTGGAGACCCGAACGACAACCATGTTGGCATCAACTTGGGTAGCATTGTGTCCACAAGGACAATCAACTTGTCTGATATCGGGGTTTCTCTCAAGGACGGGTCCATTCACCGAGCTCGAATTAGATATGACGGTCCAAAAAGATGGATAGAAATCCATCTCGGATCAGAGGGGCAAGAATTCCCCTCAACTCCTGCATTTTCTGGATTCCTAGATCTCTCTCCTCATCTGAAGGAGTATATGTTTGTGGGGTTCTCGGCTTCCACAGGGAACTTCACCCAAATCCATAACGTTCTCTCATGGAACTTCACATCAACAAGCCAAGCTTTTCTCCGGATCCCGTCAGAAGAGACCTGTGAGAGCAAGATCATTCTGGGAATTACTGAGACTCCTGGAGGAGCTAGATCAGAGCCAATTAGCAATTTCTTGATTTTTGCAGCCGTCGTGGTGCTGGCTCTCGCAGTTCTAGTCAGCTTGTACTACAATGGCAAGCGCAGAAGAGATAAACCGAGCACCACCGGCTTGCCGGAGAAAATACAGCGACCAAGGCCTCCTAACAAGCCCCGGAGCTTCACGGTCAATGAGGTATCCTGTGCAACACGGGGTTTCGGCGAGTATGAGGTACTCGGAAGTGACTACAGAGGTACTTTCTACAGGGGAAAGCTACCGAATAGCTGCCAAGTAGCCGTGAAGCGGTTCTCAGCTCATTTTCTGAACTCAAATGGATTAGATGGGCGAAGAATTTTGAAAGAAATTTGCGCCATCAGTCGTATTCGTCACCCCAATTTGGTTCCCATAAGAGGGTGGTGTCATGACAAAGGGGAACTCATGGTTATCTACGATTTCTTCCCGAATGGAAGTCTTGATAAATGGTTATTTGGCGTCGGTGTCTTGCCGTGGACAAGGCGGTTCAAGGTCGTCAAGGATGTGGCGGAAGCTTTGAGTTTTTTGCATTCAAAGAAACTTGCACACAAGAACATGAAGACTACCAGTGTCCTTCTTGACGTTACATTCCGTGCTGTACTAGGGGATTTTGGATTTGTGCTCTCCGGTTCAGGATCAAGAAAGTTCGAGTCAGCCGTGAGTCAAGCGGCCGATGTCTTTGAGTTCGGGGTATTTGCTCTGGAGGTCATTGCAGGTAGGAGCAGGAGCGACCCGGAGGTGGAAAAAGAAGAAAAGAATTTGCTGGATTTCGCATGGAGAATGCATGAGAGAAACGAGAAGGTGAAGGTGTTTGATAGGAGGATGGGCTCGCTGGTCAGCCTTGAACAAGCAAGTCGAGTTTTGGAGATTGGTTTGCTTTGTACCCTGAACGAGAGTAAAGGAAGGCCTAGTATGGAGGAGGTGGTCGAATTCCTGGTCACAGACAGACCAATTCCTGAGCTACCGCCGAATCGACCTGTCGCTTTGTTCCCTTATAGCAGTGCTACAGGTCTCTGCGCCAGCTACTCTTGCGCACCTTTCCAGTGATGTAGCTGGCCAAACGGTAGCGGCCAGATTTGGTGTACTCCATCCACAGACTGCAAGATATGGACTTCCTGAATTGTTATCTTAGGTCTTTGGTATAACCGGCGTTATGATGATGATAGACTGGATATTGATAGTTAATGTTGAGCGAATGAAAATTTTCTTCTGGAATTTCAGACTCCGCCCTAGCGAACTGTGCTTCTAAGTTGGACTGTCTGCATCACTTCATTTGTTTTCATGATCGCTTGAAAGAGACCCGAGGTAACATAAAGAGATCAAATGTCCAACGAAACTTCATGCCTTGAGTTTGCAGCTGAAGTAATGTTTGTTCTAAATGTCCATAGTCAATGAAAACTTGTGAGGCCTCCTCAACTCCCAAAGGGGAATTAAAAAGATGATAAACCACATGAGCCTTCGTTTTATGCTTCCACAGGTCATCAGAAAATGCAGAGAGAAGCAAGATATTACAAACAAAAGCAACGACTATCCATAGCGCAGCACCAAAGTCAGCACTGATATATGCGTTTTCCAAAGGATACACAAGGTGGAAACATGATAGCGAGACTCACATGTCATACCCAATACTATTGGTAAGAATGCTTATTATAAACTGGTGCAATTCACAATTTAGAGAAGACATTCCTTGACCGTGGCTGTCATTTTGTTGATCCTTATAATGGACTTTCACCGTGATTCTGACGATGTGACTAGGCAAACGAGAGATTACATTATTGACAGAATTCTGATGACCGTCAGCCTGTAACTTGGTCTATGCATTCCATCCAAAAGTGATAATAGCAAAGTTGCATGACTTCTCTGTACGATATTTAAAGCTAAATCTGCTCGAACATTGATGTAGAGGTTGTAGGAAAAGCAAAACAGTTTCAGCTAGGAAAAAGCAAATACATGCTTACAACTTCTATCGACTTAACCGGACACTGATTTAAGGCTCCTGCAATGTGCTGTACATGCCCATTTATACTTCAACTTGTAGCAGCCAATTCGCAGCTTACCTTGCACATGTACTCTGTGACTACAAGTGGCCATAACTAAGTAGTTTACTATAGATACTAAAACCAGGGGAACAAATTATCACCCGATACGATTAAAAATTTAGGAGATACAAGTTTTCAGCAGCTAAGGATAATATAGGTGTCCATTAACCACACAGCTCGTGCCTCTAATTGTTCTGCCGCTCGACGGAGGCAAAAGAGAAGTGCAAGAAAGAACATTCTAAGACGGTCAGCATGCATGGTGTTCGAGAAGGGAGAGAGACAAAAATTTACTCCATTCTTTCAGCATGTGAAGTTGTACCCTGATCTAGAAGACAACGCCTATGCTTTTCTCACTTGTTATTTGTACGTACTCCACAATTAACAAAACCTTCCATTACCATACATAAAAGTTGCAGACACAGTTTTTGTGCTCATATGCCGCCTTCGGTTAAAGCTCACAGAAGAATAGTACAGATGATGTAGCTCCTCCTTGTATCCTCTGCTACTCTTTTATGTTTGTCTCAAAGTCTAAGAAAAACCTGCTCCTGTACCTAGTACAGATTTCGCTAAACTTTTTCCCCAGTAAGGCAGTAATTATATAGCTACCAAAAGCAATTTCCAATAAAAAAACCACATCATCACACCAAGTAGGAGTAACACTAACATATGCATTAGTTTCTCCATCAACGTTTGACAGCACAAGAACACAGTGAAACTCCTTTACAACCCGATCAACGAGCAGATAAGAGGCGGTCAAACCAAATACTTCAAGCTTCATTGTAAACTAAGACAGACTTCATGGAAAACAGACATAATCTTCAGAATCTATGCCTCTCGCTCCTCGCACATGTCCAGAATTTGACAATTGAAAAGGCTTACAAGAAACTAGAGCACAGCGATCAATTTGTCCCAAATTGATAGTGCTAATTAAGGATTTCCAGCAGAATTTCATCGAATTTCTTTCTAACAATTAAAAAAGGAACGAAAACCAATCTCGTTATAAGAATTCAGCAATTTGCAACAGATCAATCACGAAACGTCGAGCTCCAAGACCAAACTTATGCACAACCACACAAGATCACACAGAAATGAATCGATATATCATCAATGATTAATTAATTCGACCAAAAGAATTAACTCCCATGGAATCATCCAACTCTTGCGTACACCAGAAGCAACCCCAGAAAGAGAGAAAATAAGAAACGCCAAAATTCAATTGGCCTCTCACATTATGTTCAGAAAAGCCCGAAGAGAACCGAGAACCCTAGCACAATCAACCAAACAATGTGGACCAAGAGCAGCGCCTGACCCGACAACGGTCCCGACCCGCCGTTCCCGACCTCGCAGTAGCCCAATTTCGCGACTCCCACGCCGGCGCACGCCGCGTCGGCGCAGCCGCACCAGTACGTCACCCCGTCCACGCCGCAGACCGGGTCGGCACGGAAGCACTTGACGGGGCACGAGCCGGGTCGGGCAGCCCCGGAGCAGGGGCCTCCGCCGTCGCCCTCCTCGGTGGGCAACCTGATGGCCGAACCGGAGACCCGCCGTGGCTCCTCCGACCTGACGGCGGAGGGGAAGGAGAGGAGGGCGGCGGCGACGATCGCGAAGGCGACAACGAGACGGAGCTTGGGAACCGGGCGATCCCCCATGGATCAAGGGTTCCGGCGAGCTTTTCCCAAGGAAAAAGCTCGCACGCGCCTTGAACTGGGGGCCCAAGATCAAGAAAATTCAAAGGGGCGAACCAGGTGCGAGGCTCCGAGGGGGAAATTCAGGAGCGAAGAAGAAGAAGAAGGGAACAACGCAATCTGGGTCAAGCGAAGGATCGATTCTTAGGCTCGAACGCCAAGAATCCAACGCAAACCGAAACAAGAAATGGGAAAAAGATGCGAATTGTTTTCGAGACGTTGGAAAGAACAAGAAAGTTCTACGTTTGTCGGCAGCGGTTGGACAACCTGCGCCAACCTGCGCCGCTTACTTTTAGCTAAAATAATACAAACAGTCCTTAACTTTGATCAAATTTATAATATGATCTTTGAGCTTTTAATTTATTTAATATAATTTCTAAAATTTAATCTACACTGAATATTTTCATATAATTCAGGAATTGAATTGAATATGTATCAAAAGTTCATGGATGATATTGAACAAATTAAAATTTAGGGACCACAATGCATATTGGATTAAATTTTAGAGACTACATCGAAAAAATTAAAAGTTCAGGGATCAAATTACACATTGGGCCAAAGTTCAGAGACTGTTTGTATCATTTTCCCTATTGTTTAAAGCACCTTGTCTTTTTTTCTTTCTTTCTTATCTTATATTTTCTTGGGAAAGCGACGAAAACAAATCCTAAACTTTGCTTCTATGTGCAATATGGTTTCTAAATTTTTATTTGTTCATTGTAGTTCCTGAACTTAAATCTAATGTGCAATGTGATCCCTTAACTTTTAATTTGATGAACTCTCCATACATGTTCAATTTAGTCCCTCAACTATATGAAAATATTCAATGTAATCCTTTCATTAATTCAAGTTCAGGGATTACATTGAACATGTACCAAAAGTCCTGGGACCACATTGAACAAATTAAAAGTTCATGGACTACATTGAACATTATGCTAAAAGTTTAGGGACTACATTGATCAAATTAAAAGAACTAAAATTCAAGCATTGTTTATCTCATTATCCTTGTCATTAACTAGATAAGGGCCGCTGGTGCTATTAATCAATTTTACCTTCAAAAGATGTGTCTTATCATGGTTAATTATTTTCTCTAGGAATGACAAAAATCCCTAATCGCAGTCATCCGCCTTCACGGGGTAATCATAGAGATATTGAATGTGAAATCAAGAGACAGGAACATGGACCGGATCTGAGACCATATATTACTTGATCGAAACTCAAGAATTCAAGTGGCGAGACATTCGATTCGCCTTTACTGTGGGGGCATCTTGCCAACAAATCAGCTCGAAAGTAAAATCGTGATGCGCGTGCTCAAGCACTCAACAATAGTAGTAGCATTCGCAGAATATATGGCCGCTGATGTGCTCGTGCTTGCAGTACGCTTCGTAGTAGAAGGAGCCGCCATAGGTGCTCGTACATTTCGCCACGCAAGCCTCGTTGGTACACCGCGGGAAATCTGTAGAGTCGTGGCACAGCTCGCTTGCTTCTGCACGGGGCCACACGTGCATGGCTGCATTTTTCCATCGGCCAAGAAACGGTAGAAACAAAGCAAGTTTACCGGTCACTTCACGTCATGCAAAGCAAGATCGCCACAGAAAAGCTCATGTGTAAAAAAAAAACCTGAAAGAACGAGGACCGCAATGAAGAATTGCATGAACGAAAGCTTGGCCATCTTAGCAAAGTGAGCGTCAGATGAAAGATATATAAGACAGCGTAGGGTAATGTGGAGAAGACAATGCAATGTTCGGATGTGATCTGATCCCGGGGGCTGATTTTATATATATATAGCTTGTATGAGGCAACATCAAAAGGAAAGTGACTATGTGAATCCAGAGATTTAGGAAAAGTTCATAAAGCTAATGCTCGTTTTTTTTCCCTTCCTAAATGCTTGATACTTTTTACTTGAAATCACTACCTTAATTTGATAAGTGCACATGTGTTCATGTCCGTTTTAGGGATTCAATCATAGTTTTGGAAGCTTTTTTAGTGGGATATATGATGCCTCAGAACGTTACGCGTGATACTTATCTTTTTCAATTATTAATCATATTTTTTTCTATAAACATGCGGAAGCAATACGCATTCCTAGCATTCCATACAATATAACCCGTCTCAATTAATTAAGGTACATATGCATCTTCTTTATATTAAATATAAGTATCATCACTTTCATATATCGTCAATGAAAAATACAAAATTCCAAGGAGGGGGGTTTTGGGTCATCTATCTCCAACTCTACTCCTATGTCCAAAAACTGTGTACAAAAAGTTAAAGACTGACGCTATGGGTCGACCACCTTGCCCATCGATGTGTCGCGTCACCGTTGAAACCCCTCAACGAGCCAACCAACGAGCCAACCAACTCACCGTCGATGTTCAAGTACCAAGTGACAAATCGATAGGGAATCCACTATATAAAACCCACATCAACCCATATGATGGAACTACTCTTAGTATGTACCGTCTCCGATTTGGGTATAAGCATACTTTCATAAACACGCACGTAATGCATGGGACTCCAAAAGGCATTGGCAGTGAGCGATCTATCTTACATAACTGAAAAATAAAGAAGTAAGCCGAAATTTAGTAAATAAAATCTTTAGATTTAAGTTAGATGATCACCTTACCACTCAACCTGGTACGAAACAACATAAATACATAACATGCAAGCATATATGCCGAGTGCATGAATAAATGTTTTACATTTCCTATTATTTTATGCCAAAGTATTCAAATAACAACATTACACAACATTATTTCACTCATATGCATGCGGATGTGGATGACATAACATTTTCAGATGCAAGCTAACCTCCAATTAGTTTATTCATCGACATGAGTGCCTATATGCATTTATATATACATATACATACGCACATGCATTAGATTCTTTACTTCTTCTCCCAAACATTCACATGGCATCTCGACTCCCACGGCATCCTGAACACTCCCAGGGCATCCCGACATACGGGACATTGTCACCATTAATATATGGGTGACGGAAACATATTGTTCTCATGCAAGCAATGATAAATAAATAATTACATGTATTTCAATAAATAGCTCCTCCTTCTTATTTCATCACACATTCATCAACGCAATGAAATGCATTAGTCAAATCATCAAGTGCGAAACAACATACTCAAGAACCGGAAATAAGCAACAAGGGGTGATAATAAGGTGAATATGAGCAGCGGCTAATGTACATAACATGAATATGAACAGTGGTACTGGTGTACATAGCGTGAATATGATCAGCTGGTGGTGTACATAACATAAATATAATCAGCGTGTGAGTGTACCTGGTAAGAGTCAACATTACGAAGATAACACTTTCAAGCCCGATTTCATCATTTTCACATACATGTTACCACAACTCAAGAAAATCCATTCAACACATCGTAACATGTAAGAACTTAGCAATGCAAATCAAATCATCACAACATCTCAACACACTGCTATTAAACATGCTCACACATATCACTAAAGTTAACTAAAATTAAAACTAAAATTTACATACATCAACCAACCAAATCAAAAGTATATCAATCTAACTTAGACCCTAGAATTTTCACTTATCCTGAACAAAACTTGAACAATCAAAAGCTCTAACCACCTTGTCACTCTAAAAAAAGATGAAATCTTGCCTTTCAGGTCAAGGATCGGAAAGTGAGAATAGTAAACGAAAAATTCTTTTGAAGTTTTAAGGTGTAGAAAGGTACGGCCAAGCTTTAAGGTTTATTCTTAACTACAAAGACTATGTTGCTTTTATTTACATATTTACATCGGCCTCCACAGATAATATGATTAATTGATTACTTGCTTGAAGTAAAGCCACACATATCGGCAAGTGAAATAAGTAGGTTTTTGGTTATACAGCCTGTGTCGCCAAATATTTATACGTATTTCATTGGGATACAGTATACTTTCTAAGTTAGACTTGTTATTTTCTAGAATTATTGTAGCTAAGATTTGTTGAGAATTACGCTGGAAATAATTGTATTGATTGCAAAGAAATCAAATATTAGTATATTGAGTAATTAAGATTAAATTTAATTGCTTGGTTGCAAAATCCACTGAATTTAGTCTTCAATGACTCTGTATGAGATTTTACCCCAAAGTCTTCATATGTTCCTTCTTTGCTGTTGTTTGGAGAAACACTATTGGAGGAATAATGTTGAAAGTTAGGTACGACATTGGCCTAACGAGACCCACGGCAAAAAAACACCGGAAGGGAAAGGAATTGTCAAATTTTACGTCCAAAGCTCTCTTGGCTAGATGTGTTGAGAATTCTTACTATTATAATTAGCTTTACGTGAATCCCTACTTGTAAAAAGCTTGGTTGGATTTAATTCTAACATAAGTTAAATAAATTGAAATGGCAAATAATGAATTTGCAATCACGCCACGTGCCACAAGCACATTAGCACCACTTTTATGCACGTTTAGATAGATGTTAAAAGGGGATCAACCATCCAAGATAGACAATAAGGTGAACCTTGTGTTATCGAAATAAACTCGAGAACATAAGAAATGCAAAGTAAAACCTAGAACGAACATCAATTGACTTTCCCGCAGTTCTTCCTAATCTGACCACTTGAGCCGGTGAGCGGGCTGAGATTACCCATCTTCACCATGGCATTAGCAAAATCTGTCATGAAAGTTGTCGAGTTCCTGTTGTAAGCATTCACTTGAGTGTCCGTGGACTGAACAATTGATGCTATGAGTGAAGAAGACCCTTTTGGATATGCAAGTTCTTGTGTTAGAGATAATTAGAGATTTTGGATAATTTCCCATATCATAGATATTTGATAAGTTTATTGATTATCTATATTTCACAAGATTATACGTATGTTGCAAGTATATTGCACGTATATCTCCTTTTAATTGTATATATCTTGATTGAGATATTATATTAGAGTAGTCATATAATGAAACTTATAAATAGGCCAATGTATTCTTCATTAATATATATTATTGAAATACACAGAAAATTTCACAATTCTCTCTTTCACTTTATTATTCTCAACCAAGTAAGCGTTGTCAAAGGATGTCGGGCTTGTGACGTCGAGAGGAGAGAGTTTTTTGTCACCTCCACAACTCGGGCGGTTTGCTTTTAGTGACGTTGTGTTGATGTTCTCGTTGTAAAGCTGGTCCCAAAAAGTCAAGCATCGGGCTTGAACTATTGTGTGCAATCCTGTTAACAATCGAACAATTTTTTGTAAATTGATTTCAATATATCAATGGAGCATTATTATAAATTCTCTATTAAAAGGTGCAAAAAAAAACATACAATGACCTAAGAGTGGCACCATTTCTTTCTGATGGGAAAATTGTCCAAAAAATCCTAAACTTATTGAACTTTTGTCAATTCAATCCTAAACCTTTTAAATGTACAAATTTAATCTTAAACATTTTCACTTCTTATCAATTGAGTTCATCCGACCAATTTTAGCTAATCGGTGTTAACGTGGCCGCTAGCCGTTGCCGGCCGTTAGGCCAACACTAACGGTGCAATTTTTGAATATTTTTTTGGAATTTTTTAATATTTTTTCTGCCTTCTTCCCTTTGGCTAGCAACCGGCCAGAGGTGCAGACCGGCAAGGTAAACCCAGAATTGGCGAGGTACCTCGCCGTCGCTGGGCGAGGTGAAACTCGACCTCGTCGGATCTGGGCAAGGTGCACCCAACGACGGCGAGGATGTGGGCAACATGAACCTAGAGACAGCGAGGTCAGCCTCACCGTGGCTAGGCGAGGCTTGACCTAGCCAGATCTGGGCAAGGTCGGCCTAGCAGAGGCGGGCGACGCTCGCCCTCGCCAATGGCCGGCGGGGGCAAGCTTTGCTAGAGGCTAGCGAGGTTGACCTCATTGGCTCGTGCCTCTGGTCGGTCCGGTGACCTGCCAAAGGGAGGAAGGAAAAAAAAAGAAAAAATATATTTTAAAATTGCCACGTCAACTTTGACCGGATGGTGCCGGTGGCCACATCAGCACCGGCTAGCCAAAATTTACCGGATTGACTCAATTAGCAAGAAGTGAAAAGGTTTAGAGCTGAATTGATAAAAATGTAATAGGTTTAAGACTTTTTGAATAATTTTCCCTTTCTTGGGCAGTGAAGCCTTTGTTTGAGAAGGCACATATGAGGTCGCCAAGGTTCAAACTTGGGGCAGGAATGTTGCTATTAGTAGCACTTCGATTTGAGGTGGTTGAGTCTCTTCTTCCAAGTGAGGCTATCCAATTTGGCCCACCGAACTAAAAAATAAGTACAACAACGGAATCTCACGCAGCGACTGCCAAGATGTCAGCAGAGGACACGAACCCGGTACACTTGCTCTCCAGTGGGGCATTGATCGTGTCGATCAGCTCGATTCCCCGTATGGAATTGGCGTTTGGGCGGGTGTTCTTCTCCCTGGTGAAGTTTGCTGTGTCGTCCAACAAAATTGACACGTCGCATCTCTATTTCATGTTTTGCGCAGACACATTGTTAATCAGTCCTTCTAGATAGAAAAACGATCCGATTAGAGTTCATTAGATTCAGTGGTCGCAAACAGGTTGAGGGCTACACTTCTTCCTGAAAATAGAGTATGGACAGTGATTGTTTCCCTTATCATTGTCCCCCTTTTTCGTCCCCCGTTATGAACGCCTAGAGAAACCAGCTTTGACGGGGGTCCCACTGAATAGGAAGCTCTCCAGCTTTTCTCATGCCTTAGTAGGAGCAAACCTCAGTCCGTCAGGACAAAATGACTGCTCTTGCGTACGAGAGAGAGATCCTTTGACGTGTTCTTTAAATCAAGGTTTGGTAGTAACATGGCGTGTTCTTTGATATTTATCAGAGGGAGTTTAATGACCAATTATATATCGATTAAATTGAAAATCTTGACAATTTCCAATCTGTACAAGAGAAAAAAAAAAGAAACAACCCGTTAATCTACTCGACAAGTTGTAAGCATGCCATATTTGTTATTAAAAAATAAATTAGGCTTTGAATATCAAGATCGAAATGGAGACGGCATGTTTGATGGAGAAAGGTAAAGAGCATGAAGAGGATAACAAAGAAGGTACGCTAAATTATTTAGTTAATTTAGATTGATACTCTAAATTTTGTGTGGAAGCAAACTAGTGAAGTCATGCACAAGGCGCGATTCGCTCGTTCAAAAATCTAACAAGATTTTAGAATACCATTTGATGAACAAATTTCCATTAAAAATGATAATTTACCATAAAAGATCATTTTTCATGTAGAAAAGCATGGCAACCACAGTGACGGGGATCAAAGTACGATTAAAAAACCTATGAAAAAGACTGATTGGTTTGCCAAATGCGATAAATAAAGTATAGTCAACCACCGACATAAAAAGCAGAGGCCCTCTCTCTCTCTCTCTCTTTCTTTTTGCCAGCTCCAACGTTTAGGACTTTGCATGGTCTGATTCATCGAGTTGGTTGGATTTAATAGTTAATCACACAGAGACACACATATCTAATCAACATTGTTTTTGTAATAAGGGAAAATTAGAACATGCATTGTCGGTGTAAAGAAAACTTTACATAACCATTCTGATCTACCCTTGATTTGAGGATTCTTATTACCAACTCCCTTAATAACTAACCGCAAAATTAAGGGTGGATAAGACCGTTTGTGAACAAAAAAAATATTTTTACAACGGCAGTGTATGTTAAGAATAGTCATGAAAAAGTTTTTATGAATTACCAAATATTCCTCTTTGTTGAACTAGTAAATATAAGATATGGTTTCCATACATATAAAGATGAAATTTTGTACATAATGGACTCCAATGTCCTAAAGATAGCATCTTGTTCTAGCTGAGATTTACAAAAAAATATTAGAAAATTGAATTAGAAATAGTGTAGTAAACTCTTCTAGGATACTTACGCACGACCCGATTGTTTGTGTGGGTATGTATATATATATATGTTTTCTTACGGTCCACATCTTATTGTCGGTTAGTCGTAATATCTTATTTCTTGTAACAAGTCATACTGAAATACTCCAGAGTCATATAGTATTCTTTTTGGGTAAAGATGTGCAGACCCATCTTAGATAAATAAACTCCAGACCCCATGAAGTACCCCACTAACCTCTTGGACTCCATATAACAAGAAGCAAACTCCGGGGGATTGCTCAAACACGGAGCTTATTACCCATAGTGGAGTAGAGATTTGAACTCTTCTCGTGCGCCCTAATTTGTATAAGCATCAATTATACTTTTCGATCAAGAATGAGTCAATGCCTTGGGTTAACCAGTGATATTCCTTGCGTGCCTCATTTTGCAAACATTTCGAGTGATTACTAATTATACATATTCTCCTTTATAGTCCTTTTGATTAGCTTAGAAGCAAATTAATCAATTCGCCAGGCCAAACAGAACCAACTAGCAATTTCTTGAATTTTTGGAGCTGTCGCGTTGCTGGCTCTTCACAGTTCTAGTTAGCTTGTACTAAGATAGCAACCGCAGAGGAGATAAACCGAGCACCATCATCATGCCGGAAGAAATACAACGACCAAGGCTTCCTAACAAGCCACGGAGCTTCACTGTGAAGGATGTCTCCAGTGCAACGCCAGGTTTCGGCGAGTGTGAAGCACTAGGAACTTAGGAAGTGAGTACAGAGGTTCTCTTTAACAGGGGAAAGCTACCGAATGGCTGGCCCGGAGCTGTGAAGCAGTTCTCAGCTGATTTTTTTGAACTCAAATGGATTAGAAGGGCGAAGAATTTTGAAAGGAATTTGTGCCATCAGTCGTATTCGTCACCATTTCTCCCCAAATGGAGGTCTTGATAGTTGGAGTCGGCATTTTGCCGTGGACAAGGCGGTTCAAGGTCGTCAAGGATATGGCGGAAGCTTTTGAGTTTTTTGCATTCAAAGAAACTTGCACACGAGAACATGAAGACGACCAGTGTCCTTCTTGACGTCACTTTCCGTGCTGTATTAGGGGATTTTGGATCCGTGCTCTCCAATTCGGGATCAAGAAAGTTCGAGTCAGCAGCAAGTCAAGCGGCCGATGTCTTTGAGTTTGGGGTCTTTGCTATGGAGGTCATTGCAGGTAGGAGGAGGAGCAACCCGGAGGTGGAAGAAGAAGAAGAGAACGATTGGCTGGATTTCGCATGGAGAATGCATGAGTGAAACGAGAAGGTGAAGGTGTTTGATAGGACGGATGGGCTCGTTGGTCAACCTCGAACAAGCTATTCGAGTTCTGGAGATTGGTTTGCTGTGTACCCTGAATGAGAGTAAACGTAGGCCTAGTATGGAGGAGGTGGTCGATCTCCTGGCCACTGACAGACCGATTCCTGAGCTGCCACCGAGTCGACCTGTCGCTTTGTTCCCTTATAATAGCGCTACAGGTCTCTGCGCTGGCTATTCGTGTGCGCCTCTCCTGTGATTTCTGGCCCTATGGAAGCTGCTAGATTTGAAAGACTCCATCTCTACGCATTGCAAGATACGGAGATTCTGAATTGATATCTTAAGACTTCGGTACAACTGGTGTTATGATGATTAGACACGATCACTGATTGTTAATGTTGGGTGATTGAATATTCCCATCGAAAATTTAGACTCTGGTCTCGTGATCGTGCTAAAAAGAGATCGAACGTCCAAGGAAGTTTCATGCCTTAAGCTGAAGTAATGTTTGTGCTATATGTCCGTAGTCGATGAAAACTTGCGAGGCCAACTCAACTCTCAAAAGAGAAACGAAAAGATGACAAACCACATGAGCCTTCGTTTTATGCGTCCACAGCTCATCAGAAAATGCAGAGAGAAGCAAGATGTTACAAACAAAAGCAACGACTATCCACAGCACAGCACCAAAGTCAGCGTTGATACGTCTGTTTTCTAATGGACACGCGAGGTGGAGACAGGATAGTGAGACTCCCATGTCATACCCAATACTAGTGGTAAGAATGCTTCTTATCAACTGGTACGAATAATTTTCTGATGACCATCAGCCTGCAACTTGGTCTATGCATAGTCATCCAAAAGTGACAATAGCAAAGTTGCATGACTTCTCTGTACAGTATTTACAGCTAAATCTGCTAGAACATTGATGCGGAGGCTGTAGGAAAAGCAAAACAGTTTCATCTAGGAAAAAGCAAATACATGCTTCCAACTTCTAGTGACTTCACCGGACAATGATTTAAAAGCTCCCGCAATATGCTGTACACGTACTCTGCGACAACATGGCCATAACTAGGAGTTCACTATAGATACCAAAACCAGGGGACCGAATTATGGACCCGATATGATCAAACTTTTAGGAGATATAAGTTTTCAGCAGCTAAGGATGATACAGGTGTCCATGTCCATTAACCTCTCAGCTGGTGCCTCTACTTGTTCTGCCTCTTGATGGAGGCAAAAGAGCAGTGCAAGAAAGAACATTCCAAGACAGTTGGTATGCATGGTGTTTGGGGCGGGAGAGAGACAAAAATTTACTCCATTCTTTCAGCATGTGAAGTTGTACCCTGATCTAGAAGGCAACACCTATGCTTTTCTCACTTGTTATTTGTACGAACTCCACAATTGACAATACCTTACATTTGCTCTTCAGCCACCTTATGGTTAAAGCTAGCCGAAGAATAACACAGACAATGTAGCTCCTCCTTGCATCCTGTGCTGCTCTTTTATGTTCGCCTCAAAGTTCAATGAAAACCTGCTCCTGTACCTAGTCTAGTACAGATTTTACTAAACAATCTTCCCAGTAAGGCAGTAATTATACATCCACTAAAGCAATTTCCAAAATAAAACCACATCATCACACCAAGTAGGAGTAACATATGCATTAGTTTCTGCATCAACATTTGACAGCACAAGAACACAGCGATACTCCTTTACAACCCGATCAACGAGCAGATAAGAGGCGATCGAAACAAATACTTCAAGCTTCACTGTAAACCAAGACGGACATCATGAATTAACCGACATAAACTATGGATCTGTGCTTCTCACTCCTTGAAGATGGCTGAATTTGACGATTGAAAAGGCTTATGAGAAACTAAAACACAGCAATCGATTTGTCCCTATCCGATGGCGCTAATTAAGTTTTTCCATCAGAATTTCATCAAATTTCTTTCCATCAATGAAACAAGGAACTGAAACCGATCTCGGCATAAGAATTCTCAGCGATTTGCAACAGATCAATGACCAAACTTATGCACAACTAAGAACTTTACGAGCATTTCACAAGACGATACAGAAAACGAATGGATGCATCATCATCAATGATTAATATGAACAAAAGAATTTTAACTCCCATGGAATCATCCAACTCTTACATACACCAAAAGCAAGCACCCCCAGAAAGAGAGAAAATAAAAAACGCCAAAATTCAATTGGCCTCTCCCATTATGCTCAGAAAAGCCCGAAAAGAACCGAGAACCCTAGCACAATCAACCAAACAATGTGGACCAAGAGCAGCGCCTGACCCGACAACGGACCCGACCCGCCGCTCCCGACCTCGCAGTAGCCCAATTTCGCGACTCCGACGCCGGAGCACGCGGCGTCGGCGCAGCCGCACCAGTAGGTCACCCCGTCCACGCCGCAGACCGGGTCGGCACGGAAGCACTTGACGGGGCACGATCCGGGTCGGGCCGCCCCGGAGCAGAGGCCTCCGCCGTCACCCTTCTCGGTGGGCAATCTGATGGCCGAACCGGAGATCCGCTGCGGCTGCTCCTCCTCAGATCCGACGGCGACGGAGAAGAAGAGGAGGGCGGCGACGACAACGAGGTGGAGCTTGGGAACCGGGGGATCACCCATGATCAAGGGGTTCCGGCGAGCCCTCCGAAGGAAAAGCTCGCGCCTTGAATCGGAGCCCAAGATCAAGAAAATTTCAAAGGGGGCGAAACAGCGCGAGGCTCCACGAGAGAGATTCGGAGGTGAAGAAGAAGGGAACAGCGCGATCTGGGTCGAGCAAAACGGATCTATTCTCGGGCTCGAACGCGAAGGATCCGATGAAAAACGGAGTTCCAGGACGAACGTCGGAGAGACCAAGAAAAGGTTGTCGTCGTCGTCGTTTGTTGGCGCGGCGGTTGGACAACCTGCGGAGCTTGACGTTCGAACGACCATCGTTGTTTTCCTTTTCTTTAATATGCTTTTTTCGTTCTGGACGGCGTCGTCGTCTTTGATTAATTCAATTTCTCTAGAAGTCTGGCCTTACTCGAAATCTAGGGCCTGTATTCCTAGCTTCCTTTTACGACGGTTTCAAATATTGTAATTACGAAAAAAAGAATTATTTTTAGTGTCGAAAAATCTATATAAATTTAGAAAATGACACAAATAATCCATGAATTTTGACTTAATATACAATGTGATCTATGAACTTTTAAATTGTTCTATGTGTTCTAAATTTAGTCCCTAAACCATACGAAAATATTCAGTATTGTCCATGATCTTAAGTTAATGGAATGGCAGCATTGAACGTATTCATATAGTCCAGGGATTGCATTGAACATGTATCAAATGTCCAAGGGCCACATCAAACAAATTAAAAACTTAGGGAACACATTGTATATTGAGTTAAAGTTCAGAGATCATATTGAACAAATTAAAAATTCATGCACCGCATTGTACATTGAGTTAAAGTTCGGCGACCATTTATATCATTATCCCATATGAATTCACAAGCAAAAACTATTATGTTTAGAAGGGTTTCGGCTAAGTTAAATATTTCTTGGCTTTTAACAAGTACATGCCAATAAGTTCTAAAGTAACCATGATATCCATTTAGCAAAAAAAAAAGTAACCATGATATCCATCGTGATTGGAATAAATTTTTCCGAGGTTTTTCGAGACGAGAATGTTTTGACATATGCACGCACAATCGTGAATAGCATAGTTATGTCGATCTAGATGCTAACAAAACCCCACATCTAGCATAATTTATCGCTTGTTGGACTATTATTCCTCTCAAGTAGAAAAAGAAAAAATCTTTAAGAGTCTCGTATTGTCGCGTTACTCTTAAGACACTAGTTCGTTGTTGCAAGTCTCCCAATGAGAAGAGATGTAAAGTGTTATCACCTTTCAAATCGAGGTCATGTGCCGACAAGAAAAAACGGGCGACGCTAGCTATGTGCCATTAACTCTATTAGAGTTGTCGTTCTATTAATCAATTTTGACTACGATAGAGGACGATGTGCCTTATCATCATAGTTAATTACCGTAGCTAGAAATGAAAAAAATCCGAACTTGCAGTTGACCGTCTTCGCGAGTTAATCATAGAAATAAGGACCAGAGACCAAATATTACTTGATCAACTCGAGAATTCAAGCGAATCGCCTTATTACGGGGCATCGCGCCAACAAAACAGTTTGAAAGTAAATCGTGACGGCACGAGCTCAAGCAATCAACAGCGATAGTTGCGATGACAGTCCAACCGGCCGGTGGCATACCTGCGCCCGCAGAACTCATCCTGGAAGAGGTCTTCGCCGTGGTTGCTCTTTGCATTTCGCCGCACAAGCCTGGTCGGTACACTTCCAGAATTCTGTGAACTCGAGGCACGAAGTCGGGTCCAACCTCGCTACTTTTTGCGTGAGGCCTCACGTACATGGCTGCAATTTTCCATCGACCAAGAAACGTCAGTGACAAGGCAGTTTATAGTCATTTCACATCTTGCAAAGCAAGATGGCCACAGAGAAACTCATACATAAAAAACCTGAGAAAACGAGGCCCCCGATGAAGAATTGCGCGAACGAAAGCTTGGCCATCTTAGCAAAGTGACTGCTGAGTCATAGTTACATAGGAGAGCTGAGTGTAATGTGGAGCAGGCGATGCAATGTCTGGATGTGATCTGATCCTGGGTGCTGATAATATAGCTTGTACGAGGCAACATCTAAAGGAAAGTGACTCTGTAAATCCAGAGATCTAGGGAATGTATGCCTGTTGTTTCTAAATCCCCGCTTGATCCTTCTGCTTGAATTTACAACCTTAATTGGAAGAATATCCGCATTCCTATGATACAGTAGCAGGATCGCCTTCATGCATTGAATAGCTGACTACATTGAATTTCTCTCGACAGTGTTCATGTGTTCTTGTTCCTTTTAGGGATTCAATCACAGTTTCGGAAGCTTTCTTAGTAGGATGTTCCCCGAAGGAAGTAAATCAGCATATTCACCTGGTGATTCCGAGTGAATCACGGGATCTGTAAAGGGTTCGAAGCGATCGGGCAATCAAAGTGAATTGCGTGACATTAAATGATATCGGACATTAGACTTCGCGATCGGTTTTAGGTTGGATAATTACCCTTCAAGTGAGAGGGCACCTGCCAAAATTATGATTCAATTCCTCCAGCTCTAGTATGGAAAAATGTAGTTTCTCTAAAACTTCAGATTAGGTGTTTTTTTTAAGGCTAAGGTACGATGATATTAGAAGACAAGATTTCTCCGTGTGAAAAAGGATTGTCAAATTTAGACTTTACGAATCAAAATTGACAGGCTGAAAGCCCAATTTGTCCCGAGGCGATTTATTGAATCGAAGGACCCAATGGGGCCAATACCTCTCCGGTACAAAAACCGTGTTGTTTGAACTGGCTCGCTTTGGATTTGCCAACTCCTCGATGATTGTCGTGGGATTGATTTAGCGACTTGCGGGACCAACTAACTCAATGCGATTCTAGTGGTGTTTAAACAATTATTCGACAAACTCTAATTCATTGGCCGCAATTATAATCGAATAATTTCTTACCATCAGGCTACCGACCTCAACCCCCGAAACACATCCCAAAAAAAACCCTTTTCGAGAAAAGAGAAAACAAAGGGCATAATCCTGTTGTCTAAGAGTGAAGATTGCTCAAAACAGCATCGAATTCCCCAAAGCCCAAAGTAATGGCACTAGAAAATAGATGGTGAGCTCTCAATTTGATCTTTACCCATGTCCAACTGAAAACCCTTGACCAGATCTTCAATAAAAACCCGCCAAATATCAAGAAGATGACTGCATTCGCTTTGCACCTATCCAATCCAAGTCCTTCCACTCTGTCAACGCATGATCCTTCCAAGGCAGACAGACACCCAAGAACACGTCAACAGAAAGGGCCAAAGCCAACCTTGCTCTTGCAACAACGTGAGAGAGACAGAAGCATCAACTGTCAAAGACTAACCGTCCCTAACAGCCGAAACCCCCTACGTCCCACCGTGAAAAACGCCAAACCCAGATACACACAATCTGTCCAAAACCGCAGAGGGGGGCCTCGACACAGCGCCAACCATCTCACGATCTCCTAAAAACCATCAGCTCCAATGTTCTAATATTAGCACCCTCTCTCCCTCTATAACTGTTTGCTCCTTCCCTTAATGAAAAAGCGCCGAGCTTTCTTCCCCAGCTTCCCCCACAACAACTCATTCCCAAACAAGAGCCCCTTGCGCGTGAGTGATCATGGGAGGCTGTGCGAGCAAACCCAAGGAGATCGACGGAGTCGTCCCCGTGGAGGCTCCCACCACCGAGACCGTCCCTCAGGTAATAATAGTCGAAGCGTGCCGCCCTGTGAGGCCATTACTGAGTTGTCGTCAATCCCGCATAGGTTGCTGATTCGAATTTCGATCACCTAATGATTGTTTCTGGCGTGTGGGTGATGATAATGGGTTGTAGGAAAACGCCAATGGAGAGGAGACTCAGAAGGAAGCCCCTCTGGTGGATCTTTCCGAGCCCAAGCCCGACGAGACCGCGGAGGCTGAGAGTGCAGAGCCCGAAACCATCACCGGGGAGCTCGGCACTTTGGCTTCGGAATCACCTGTTGAGCCAACAGAGACCAAGTTCGATGCAGCTGAGGTCGCGACGACTGAAGAGGGGAAGGAAGCCACGGAAGCGAAGAGCTCCTGAGGTGAACGCCATGATGCTCCACTTGTTATAACAAGATTTAATTTGAAATTGAATTTGTTTCCTGCGTATCGATCAAAAAGAAAAAAAACCGAATTGTGCTAGACCGTTTTGATATCCAAATAATCTATTTCTTCTATACATCTTGAGTTGCATTCGCCAAGATTTCAGCGAAACCTTCGATATCGATTCGACAAATAAGGTAACAACATACATCGCCACCACTTCATTCATTTGAACACTTTCCCTAGAGCTCCTGTCGACTATAGGAATCGCGGGCTTTATGTGCTTATATCTTTAACGGGCAAGTTCACCATGGCCGAAAAGTTTCAGGACCCTGGTCTTATCATCTCCAGATACAACGTCCTGTAATGAATCAATCAATCAGCAACAAAACGATCAATGCATAGTGGTAGAAACAAGAGAGCGACCATGCGACTTCGTTCTTTTCCCTAAACCGTCTGTTGAAGTTGAAGCCATTCAGCTTGAAAGCAATGGACAGGACGCTAATTCCTAGAGCCGTGAACCACACACATATCTGCTGCGTGCCAAGTAGCTAGGATGATGTGTGTAAAATGCTGGGAATGGTCAAAACTGGCATGTTAGAACTCAACGGCAGGGCTTGTCTTGGGTCGACTGTCTTTGTCCTCTTGCACAGATGGCTGAACTCTCAAAAAGTCGAAATTGAAGGTCCCTTTCGGAAACGTTCTCAGTGAATTAGATTAGTGTAAGCTGACAGCGCGTTCGTAGTGCGCATAAGGTCGTAAAAAAGATAATTTGCAAATAGATTTTCAAGATTCGACAAGTGCAACAAATCATGACAGTACAGCTGGCTAAGGTGTCGATAGATCTTAAAATTCCTTGCTTCAAATCCCATCAACTGGATGCGAATTGTTTTGGATCGAAACTATTTGGACCAATCATAAGTCTGAGTTTGGCCGGTTCGGTGGATTTGTAGGGTGTTTCGTAGCCTTTATTAGTCTATCATCTACGTTGATGTCTCTAATTTTAAAAAAATGTATGTAATCATCATAAGATGAAATAATTAAAGGGCTCGTGCTTAAACACTTGATCTTTTTTTATGAGATAATTACATGAACGATATCTCAAATCTAGTCTAATTTGCAATGTCGTCCTTAGACTTTTAATTTGTTCGATATGACCCTAATATTCAGTTACAATATTGAATATTTTCATATAATTCATAAACTAAATTGAATATTTATCAAAATTTCAGGAATTATATTGAATAAATTAAAAATTTAGAGGCGATTTATACATTAAGCTGATGTTGAAAAATCATATTAAATAAATTAAAAATTTAAGAATAAAATCACATATTTAATTAAAATTTTGGAGGTGATTTATGTTATTTTTCCTTTATTTAGTGCAACATAAGCTGTCTTTGACTTTGCTTTCTCCCACATCAACTAGCTCTGGCGAAACTTTATGATTCGCACCAGATTTTGTCAGATTCTCCACTTAAATGCAGCTTCCACGGTGCTCGGCTTTCGTGCCTTCAACCAAGGCCCATTTCACGTGCTTTTATAACACATTACAGCTCCGTTTGGGAATCACTTTGCCAAGAGACTTTGGAGCCATTGAGCCAAAGCTGACCTTCAAAAGGCCAGCTAAATTTTCACGTGCTAAATTTTGATGTTTGGTAATTATTTTTTAAAGACCCATTGAGCCAAAGCTGGCCTTCAAAATGCCAAAAGTCCAAGGCATCCTAGGAGGTGCCTTGGGCATTTCAGCATTTTTGGCATGCTACAGTGCCGGTAAGTGACAAAAATTTTCTTTCTAAACTACTCTCGTCTAATTTTTTATTTTCCTGTTTTAGCCTTGTTTGCTACTGTTCATCGTCTTCTTCGCTTGCACCTCGGACGACGCGGCTGTGAGGGGACGGCGACCGCTAGAGGGGGGCCGGCGTGGTTGCGCAACCCAGCGACCGTCGCCTGGGCTCGCACGACCACCGCGAGGGGCCGCACGACCGCCGCGAGGGGCTGCGCGACCCAAATCCGGCGACCCAGGCAAGGGCGCCTGAGGTCACGCGAACTAAACGGCCTTCGAGGGCCATCGGCAACCCAAATCCGGCGCCGGGCGGCCGTCGTCTGAGGCCGAGCGAGCTCGAGAGGTCGCCGGCGGCCCTCACCTGGGTTTCACGACCCTCGTCGGGGCTCACTCGAGCCCAGGCGGCCCTCGCCGGCGGTCGCTGGGGCTGCTCGAGCTCACTCGGCCTCAGACGACGGCCGCCCGGCGCTGGATTTGGGTCGCCGGCAGCCACCTGCCCTTCGCCGACTCCGGCGAAGGGTTTAACCTTTTCTTTAATAAAAAATAAAAAAAGAGTTTTGCAAGTATAATTTTTCCAAACACTATTTTACGTAAAGTTATTTTGCAATGGACTTTTAAGTTACAATTTACCAAACACAATTTGCATTTTGAAAAACCCCTTCAACCTAAAATCTTTTACATTTCCCCAAAGACTTTCCCCCAAAGCGTTCCCAAACGCAGCCTACGACAACAACCTATTTTCCTAGGTAAAATATTTGAATTTGATTTTGTGAACGACAATTCAGGGACTCATTCGGCACAAAAATTGTTGCAAAAGAAAAATATCATATCTCGATGCATTAATTGTTTCGCATTAGATTAAAACATTTCTTACCGAAAAAAATGCTTAAGAAATTTCATAATGAGGTTCGCTAACAAAAGCCGATGTATCCAAATCATAGAATTTCTTTTGTATCGTTTGTGATTTCCTTTGTAAATTTACGAATTAATCGCAATTTTCCCATTTTGCTCTCTTGATAGCCACTTAGGGGTGTCAGTTTTCGGGTGGGCCGGTATTCATTTAGGAACTGAGAACCAAATCAGAGGGAGCGATTTCTCCTTTTTGCAATCGAGAACCGGTCCACTTAATCTTGGAACTTCTTTTTTTCAAAAATATGTAATCCACAATTAATTACATGATCTTTATTAGAAGGATGTTGAATCCCTGGTGGGAATTAGTATGAATTAACAGAAAATGCCTAAGGAGCCATTACGAGTGTTAACAAAACGATGAAAGCAAGGACTTGGAGTTCGACGGGGACGGGTAATTTTGGGGTTTCGAGGTAATTGCCCCGTGGCCATCGTCACTTGGGTGATTGCACGACTGACTCATTGGTAGTTTGCGTTTGTAAGTGTTTGATTACCTTTACCTTTTGCTTGTGGTCTGCTTTGACTTGATGTGCTTTTCGAAAGAACTGATTTTGAGATTGTGGGAGCTGGTTTTTGTTGTCGTGGTCAATCGTGCTGTTTCAGTGCAACTTCATCGGACGCGAGGCCATTCTTGTTTTCTTACTGGGTGGAGTTTCGACTGAAACTTCATAGGGTGACGAAGAAGTTGTGTTGTCATGTATTCAAAGAAGAGGTAATCTGGAGGAGGAATAAAAAGCTCTGAACCTTCCACTACCTCTTTAGTAGAGGAGGGTTGTTGAATCAAGTACGACGACCGAGTCGCATACGAATCGCCTATGGATCATCGCATTCTGATTTCTTTGTTGCAATATATGTTTCTCTCAATTGAACAGAACGAGGGTTTGTGAAGAATTATGGCTTTTTACAGATTTGTAAAAACATAAAAAAAAAAAACAAAAAAGAAATCGGTCCGAGTTCCACGTAAGGAACCAGAAACCAGATCATCAGAACCAAAAACCGGATTGGTGTCCCTCGGGAACCATCCAGAACCGGCCGGTTCTATCCTATTCGAGCGGCTCCTTTTGCTTGCCTCTAAAAGCCACTACATTATATTCGTGTAGTCCGAGTGAAATGATATTACAGAGGCATTCCCGACAAAATCACCTGCCGAAATGATTGGAACATTATGCAAAAGAAACGCAACAGTACAAGTCCAAATCCTTCTCTTGGCCACCGCTAGAGGAAAAGATACGCAGAATATGCTTGCTGCTACAGACAACAGGAGTAAAAAGCAACGACAAAGTATCGGGCAGCTCCATTTCAACTTGGATTGAAACCTACACCGCCCAATTTATTCTAAGGTATTTTTAGTACACTAAAATACTCGAAGATCGATCCATGAACTCGACACATGAAGGCGACACGACAGATTCTTATTGGGCGTCGAATCCGTCGCATTAGCTCGAGTGTTTAATTTATAGACCGATCTTCGTCGCCACTAACGTTGTCATCTAACCACTTTCTTCGTCTCCATTGCCTCCGCCGCCGACGTGGTCGTCCTGCTCCTCGTTGTGCGGAACAACGGCCCATCCGAAGTCAACTGTCACGTCCAGGAAGTACAGCATGGCCACCAGCACCAAGCAGCTCACGAACATCGGGACCGGCCCAAAGATCCACAGGAACAGGGGCAGCGAGAAGTAGAACGCGCGGAGGCCGAGGGACCAGAAGTAGCTCCCCCGGTTCACGGTGGCGGCCACGTAGTCCGCCGTCACCTGGTGGTGCCGGTGGTGGGGCGACATCTTCTTGTAGGGCGCGTTCACGAGGATGCTGCCGTGGCTGTAGTAGCGGACGGACTGGACGTTGAAGAGGAAGGCGATCAGGAAGCAGACGAGGATGGCGAAGAACTTGACGGAGAAGCTGCGGGGGCTCTTGTCGCCGAAGACGAAGAAGAATCTCCGGTCGCCGTTGCCGCCAGTCATCAGGAGGCCGATGAGGGAGGTGAGCATGATCGCCGTCGAGGCCAGGAGGGTCGACGCCATTATGTTGTTGCGCAGCGTCTGCACCGCGAGCACTCCGTTCTTGGGCGAGTCCTGCCATTTCCATCGCAACAAAACATGCACAGCCACACGCTGATCAACAGAAGAAACGAGATAACCTATCTCTGCGAGGCTGGAAAACGACAACTTCATGACATCAGGGCGCATCGATTCATCCGCCCGGAATCAAAAGAAAAGGAAACCGCGGCGACAACCGGGTGATCGGAAGGAACAGCAAAACAGACCTCCATCATGGCCTGAACCCAGAAGCGGCGGTTGATGGCGTTGACGCCGATGATGGTCTTGTTCGGGTACCTGACGACTCGGTGGAGCAGCCACGCATGGTACGCCAGCAGCACGACCAGGCCCGCCGGGACCAGGACGTAATCGAGGACGCTACCCTCCATGGATGACGATCGAAGCCGAAGCACGCCGCCCTTTTTTCCCTCCGAGCTTCGGTGGGAAGAGAAAGAGGACAAAGAAGACTGTGGGCAAGTGCGGCACGCGATGTTAATTAAAGGCCGTGGCGGCGAGAGAAGTTCGAGTTCGATTTTGCGGACGGCGCGTAGTGGCCTTTCCTCTTTCTCTTTCTCTCTCTCTCTCTCTACTTCCTCCCTTTTTAGTAGAGAATAATTATAGTTGTATGGACCGGATGTATGTGGGTGTGGATTAGGAAATGCATGCACTCGATTGTTTGGATTTCGGAAGAAAAGGAACGAGTTGTTTGGATCTTAATTTCGCGCATTTGAATTTTGGATTTCGTTAACGGGTGTCCGCGGTGCATTGGTTAGTTTAATCGAGTATTGGGGAAGATGGCTATGTTTGTCTAGATCTATCGAAAGTCAAGAGGGGATTCGTGCATTTCCGTTAAGATCAAAAATGTTTTATGAATCTTAAAATGGTTATTGTGTATGTTTTGTTAGTGCCCTTTAAACGCTCGTTAGGGACACTCTTGAAGCATGTCCGCAACCTTTAAAAAGAAAGAGTTCCTACGGACATGGTTGATATCTATAAATCCGTTTAGGTCAATCACTTTAGTCGATGATTAGATCAGGAACACACATTGTTCCGACCTTAACACGGCTTGTGAAATTCTCGTTCTGTTTTACCAAAAAGTGAAATATCTCGAGAAAAATGATGAAATGGATGAGATTCGACGAAATTGAGTTCTTTGTTGCTTTTGGATGGTAAGGCAAATAGATGTGAAAGTAGAAATATGAAGCGCGTTAGATATTAAGGTTCCGTTTGTTTGGCGGAAAATATTTTCCTGAAAGTTATTTTCCTGGAAAATTATATAATTTTCCGGTGTTCGGCTAAAATCTAAAAAAGTCTTGGAAAATATTTTCTATTGTTTAGTATGGAAAAGATTTTCCTCTTTGCAATACTTTTCATATTTTTTAAAAAATATTTTTAGTTTTCTTTTTTTTTTTGCTTTTTCCTTCTTCTTCTTCTCTAGCAGGTCGCCAGCCATGGCCACAGGTGAGCTAAAGTCTCGCCACAGACCTATCGTGACCTCCCCGATCCGGCCTCTTCGTCGAGAGGGTTTAGCTAATGTATTACTAAGTTAAACCTAGCTCGAGCTCTTCCAAGCCTATACTAACTCGCGACTTAAGATTTAAGTTGTTAACATGCAAATCAATTTCATTTAGGAGTCGCCGCTAATCAGTTTTTGGTAGATCGATTAGACATCCAAGTAAAGTACGGGAGAAATGCTTCACTTCTACGAACTAGAGACTTAATGGGTACACGGATTTGATTACACTAATTAATCAACTAGTGTCATTTTGGTACCTAACCTTATTTAATCACCGCCTAACATGTTCACACTAATTGAGAGTCTCAAAATTCCATCCATAACCTAGCTAAGGGAGGCAACAATAAATATGAACCTAACGTGCCTAACAACTACATGCAAAGTTAAATTAAACGCATAATTCAAAATGTGTAAATCCAACAACGCGCAATCATATGTGGCACTAATCACACAAAAAGGGCAAGAAAGGCAATTCCAAAACCCAAATACCAATTTTTTATTTTGGAATTTTTTTAAAAAATATTGATTTTTTTTATTTTTTTCAAAAAAAATAATTTTTATATTGAAATATTAAAATAATATAAAACGAACCAGGTTGGATCTCCACACCTGACCCAGATCGGGACTGACTCAAGCACATCAACCCGAGTCCCCAATCGGACCGAGCTCATTTATTGAATAAAGGGTTAATACTACCAAAAACCCTAAACTGGTACATGTGTAACAATTTTACCCCAACTTTTTTTTTACCACTAAAAATCTCAACTGGTACACATGTGATAATTTTACCCTGAACATACCCCAAAAAACCCCAAACTGGTACACTTGTGACAATTTTATCCTGAAAATTTTATCCTGAACATACCACAAAAAATCTCAAACTGGTACACATATGAAAGTTTACCCTGAACTAAAATTTTAATATTATATATTTTTTATTTTTTCGAATTTTTATTAATTTTTTTTCTTCATCTTTAACCTTTGGCCAGTCACCGGCCGTTTAGGGTTTTTTGTGGTATGTTTAGGGTAAAATTGTCACAAGTGTACCAGTTTGAGGTTTTTTGGGGTATATTCGGGGTAAAATTATCACATATATACCAGTTTGGGATTTTTTGTGGCAAAAAAAAAAGTTCGGGGTAAAATTATCACACATGTACCAGTTTAGAGTTTTTGGTGGTATTAACCCTTTATTCAATAAGGTCTTACCATGTAAGAATGATCTTGACCAAGAAGGAAGCTATACCGTGTAAGAACGGGCTTTTGGCTGAATGAAAGGGAAGCCATGCCATGTAAGAACAAGCTTTTGGCTAAATAAAGTCTCACCATGTAAACAAAAAAAAAACCCCGAGCTGCGAAAACTCACTAAGTCAATAAGGTGCTTCGGGCTGCGAAAGTTCACCGTGCAAGGAAAAAGATTCTAGGCTGCGAAAGCTCGCCAGGTCGATAAGGCACTCCGGGCTGCGAAAGCTCACCGTATAAGGAAAAAGACTCTGGGCTAGAAAGCTCACCAGGTCGAAGGAGTGCTCCGGGCTACAATAGCTCACTGTGCAAGGAAAAAGATTCTGGGCTATGAATGCTCGCCGAGTTGATGGGGTGCTTCAGGCTATGAAAGCTCATTGAGCAAGAAAAAAAAACTCTGGACTGCAAAAGCTCGCCAGATCAATGGGGTGCTCCGAGCTATGAAAGTTTACCGTGCAATTCTGAGACTGTAAATATATCGAGCTAGAAGATTCCGAAATGACCACTACACATTTAACGAAATATGTTATAACAGGTGCCCTAATAGGGAAAGCATACCAAGCAAGATCATTATCATTCGAATATCATGAAGGACACTGTCAAAAGAAAATCATCACTGAAGAGGTGTTGATTATATGAGCAATTCAAGTTGATTTCAATTATCTAGCAAACATTCGTCGAAGCAAATAGATGTGAAAGTAGAAACACAAAGCGCGTCAGATATTAAAGGTTGCAAGATTTATAAAAGGAAATGTACAAACAATTAAAAGCTTGGTGGTTTTGCCATTTCTTTGGAATGTATGTGTCTACACAAGCAAAACTTTAGGCATTGTAATTAGGACGCAATTTAGCAAAACAATTTGGTTTTCACATGATTGTCATTGAGATTGACTCTAACTTGTTAGTCTAGAGCTTATAATTGATAATGTTGGCTCTGCTTCACTTAAAGATATCATAAGACTATCGAGATCGCACTTTGAGTTTAAATGCAACGTAATGTTTTAGAAGGAAATCATCTTATTATCTAGCTTGCTAGTTCTGGAATTGATAAGCCTTTAGATACTATTAGGTGATTAAATAGGGATAGTAAATTCTAGATATTAATTTTTATTTGCAGCTTTATCCCCTTTTCATATCAAAACAAAAAAAATCTAGGAAGAGTAAATTCGCAGGAAAATTAAAGACGAAAGTAAAATGTGTATATATTAAAAGAAGTTATGTGATTAAATGGTTTTATCCCTCAAATGATTATCATTGTATTTTTTTATATCCCACCACTAACAAATACTTACAAAAAGTAATGGAATTTGATTCCAAACAAAACTTTATAGGACTATCTACACTTTCCGAGATTCTAACCACAATTCTCTATCATCTAACGGTGATTTCCCACGATTCTATACCATGTGCTTTTGCCAATCCACCGTCTTTGTCTTCGATTGATGTGTTGGCAAACCTCTGCTTGCTTCATAAATGGCACCATTTTAACACTTAGCAAAATCCGCAATAATCTGTTACCAATGACTTTGTCTGATACATGTCGATTTCTATCAAACTGTCGACTAATGAAGGATCTCGTCGACTAACCTCTGCAATATTTGTTGTCAACGACTTTATTGGTGAATTATCGTTTATTTTGTATCATTGTTGACTTTTGCTTTGGCCAGACCTTACTTTCATCAACCGAGCTTACTACTCATCAGTAATAACCAAAAGTTGGTCATTTTATTTGTGTCGAGACATTCCCTAATAGCTTCTAATGTTAATATATCCCGTGCACGAAATGAAGAAAATTAATTTTAAGTGGTTATCAAGATTTTATAGCATATAGAGCAGCACAAACTACATTTATCCCACATATCAAAACATAATTAATTTCCACTCTCTTCATTAAATAGTGTGATGTAGTGGTGTCGTTTGGTGTTTAGACGTGCTCACTAACTTAAATGATCAATTATAGAGTAACTCCTTACTTAGTAAAATCAATTTAGCAGACGAATTTTAGTATCTCTAGCACTGCAATAATAAGTAAAAAAAAAATCCATGGTTTCCCAAACAAAGGAAAACTAAAATAATGAAAATTATTTTTAAAAAAATATAAAATAAAAATAATTAAAATTTTGATTTTTAAAAAATATATAAATCATTAAAAATTAGATTTTGTTTTTTCCTTGAGATAAAGTAATGAGATTGAAATAATTTTTCAATGAGATCCAAACATCATGAAAACATTTTCGATCATATATCACCAAATAAAAAAATAATCGCATTTGTGAAAAATACTTTATTCAAAAAATAATTTTTTTATCATTAAATTTTTCGTGAAATAATTGCACTCTAATATTTCATCATGACGTGAGTTTACAATTTATTCTTTTCTCCTAAGCTAAACCTCTCTCCAAGTCAAATCCATGGAGAGATTGATTTTGACCGCCCCTGGTGTTCATGGCGTGGCGAATTAGATTATTTTTTTTTTAAGAAAATAAGGTCGGTGACATAATAACGCAGTCGTTTACCTTACAAAATCTCAAATAGATCCTTAAGATATTCATTTTTTTACATCAATAGGGATTGGAGTAATTCTTTTTTTTTTTTATCTTTTCGCAGTCACGTTAATGATTGTCTTTAGGTACATTTAGCAGCACGCAACCCTTAATAAAAGAGTTTTTATATTTGAAGATATTAATTTTAGGATTTTTTTTTTTTTTTTTTTTTTGATAACCCAGGGAACCCCCGCACGGCCGACAGCCGGGGAGTAAACCCTGGGGGCGACACGTGCTAGCCACCACACACGTGCCACCGGTTAAGTCACCCTGCGGCGCCCGGGATTCGAACACTCAACCTTTTGCGAGAGGAAGAGTGCGCGTTCCAGCAGCGCCACCCAGGCGGGTGGTTTAATTTTAGGATTTATACCATGAAAAATTCTAAACTGATATACTTATAACAATTTTACCTAAAACTAATGTTTTAACCACAAAAAATCTTAAACTAGTACACATGTGACAAATTCACCCCAAACTAATATTTTGACCACTAAAAATCTCATACTGATACATTTGTGATAAATTTACCCTTTAAAAACTATTGGATTAATACTACAAAAAATTACAAGCTGATGCACCTGTGACAAACGGAGGATAAAACATGAAATCGGCACATCAATCAACTGCTGAGTGTCATTTAATAAAGCAATTTGACAGTAAAATTTGACAAAAACAAATCGAGGGTAAATTTGTCACAGGTGTACCGATTTGAGATTTTTCATTATATTAACCCTTAATTTTATAATTTCATACGCATGACAAAAATGAGCCTATTAGTGTTTAGATGTTCTTTTTAGTTGTTTAAAATGGGTACTTATCTAAACCGTCCTAAACCTATAAAAGGCTATAATTAGAGTGGCACCGGTGATTTCGGAATCCCCATTTCTCATCTATAGATGATAAACTTTTCGAGTTCGTCGCCCATGATAATAAGTTCTATCCTTTTGTGGATGCTCTGTATGATTTCACCGAAGCAAGTTGTTTATCAAATGTACCAAAGCTAACTCTCTTCGGTTACATCGATGGAGCTCTCTCTACCGTTTTGCGTAGCTCATCTCTACTGCATTGTGTAGCTATGGTTTACTATACCTTAAACCCAAACCCAAACCCTACCCAAAGGTCCAACCTTCCATCATGCATTAGCCAGATCTCCCTCTTTCTTTTCTTCTTCCGTTGAGTCTCCAGGTGTTCTCTTCGTTTTATGCTTTTCATTTCTTTGTTGTCCTCTACGGTCTCTTTCCAACAACCTTCGAAGCATCTGCATGTCTTCGACCCTTGGGTTTTCAGCTTTGCCACCCACCTTTGACACATGCAAACAACTCCATCCCCAGAGTCACAGCTTCGTCACGCACCCATGTTGCCCCCCACAAATTTCTTGACCCTTTCGGCAAATTTTGGCATTCTGGATATTCTGACCTCTACCACCCGTGTTTGTTTCCAGGCGCTGTGCCCCAGCTTCAACAGGATTTCCAGCTACTAAACATAGTTGATGATGGAAGACGAAGAAGGTGCTGCTGAGAGATTGGCACATCTCTGCAATAAACTGGGCAAGTTAATGTACGAAAATGATATGAATATTCTAGATGAGAAAATCTCAGAGGAAAGAATCATGGAATGTCGGGCATCTCTTATCGGGCAACTATTCCAAAACCCTAGCGTTAATGTCCAAGCTCTCCAAACAGCTATGAGGAAGGCTTGGAGGAATGAGTTTGTGGAGGTCAAACCCCTCGAAAACGGCAAGTTCAGTTTTGCATTCCGCAATGAAGGAGAAAAGAATCGAGTGTTGGATGGAGGTCCCTGGTCCTTTTCTAATCATTTACTGCTCTTGAAACCCTGGGAACCGGACACTCCTCTCCATTGTTATGAGTTCAAAACCTGTGCATTTTGGGTCAGAATCTTTGGACTCCCTCTTGAATGGAATTCTGAAGGTATGGTTAAGAAAATTGCTAGTTCGATGGGGAAGGTTCTAGAAGTGAAAATAGATGCTCGAGGTCCTGCAGCCCAAAGAATTGGGAAAGCGAGAGTTGAAATGGACATGGATTCTGAACTGAGAGTTGGACAATTGATGCGCCACCATAATAGGAAGGTCTGGATTGATTTTAAATATGAAAGGCTGCCTTTCCTTTGTTACTCATGTGGGAAGATTGGACACTATGCTAACTACTGCAAAGACTTTCCCTACGATGAAGAAAAATTTACGGTAGAGTTCGGAAGCTATTTTGGAAGCTGGCTGAAAGCTGAAACTATAGAACACAGCCCCTTTTGGAAAGTTTTCTATAAGAAGGAACCAGAAATTGAAGAGACTATCCCTGCAACTCCTGAGCACCAAACGCAAAATGCGGTAATCGAAAATCTACAGCCCATCTCTCCCACTTTTAACTCCAATATACAACAGGGAGATCATATGAGGTCAGATCCCTACTACACGCAGGGGATAACAATGTCTAATTCTGGTAAAAGAGCTCTTCTCCTCATAGGCCCTACTCATGAGAAAGGATTGAAGTCTCAATTTGCTCTAACAAGTTCCGAAGGCAGCAGAAAGATGAGTAGTAAGAAACCAAAATCTCCCTCGGCTAAAAAACAAAAGAGGTTCAGTCCTTACTCTTCAACTTCTAAAACCCCAACTTGGCTAGATGAATCTCAACTTCTTGAAACACCTGTTCGTATGACTGCGGAAGTCGTTGAATGGGCTTTGGTGGCTAGCCCTAATAAGCCACCAAGTGATCCATGAATATACTTTGCTGGAACTGTCAAGGGTTGGGCACACCCCTGACAGTCCGAGAATTAAGAGCCTTAGTTGCTCGTTTTAGGCCCACTGTGGTTTTTCTGATGGAAACAAAAAATCAGGCTGAAGTTATCCAAAGAATCAAGAGAAGACTCCATTTTAAGAGTTGTTTTGTAGTCAATCCTGTGGGTACAGCGGGAGGATTGACTGTTCTGTGGGATGATAGGGTTTCATTGGAAATAGACTCAATGTCTGACGAAGTTGTGAATTTGAGGTGTAAAGAGGTGGCTAGTGGAAAGGAAATGAGAGTTACATTTGTTCATGCTTCTTATTTGTTCCAGAAAAGGCTGCAACTTTGGGAGGAATTGTGGAATATAAGTTCCATGAATGTACTGCCTTGGGTGTGTTTGGGTGACTTTAATGAGGTGCGGTTTTATTGGGAAAAAGTAGGAAAGCGTTTGGCTGAAAACTATCGAATGAATCCTTTTCGGGATTGTCTACAGGCCTGTTCATTGATGGACATTGATAGTAAAGGGTGTGCATTTACTTGGGCTAATAATAGAGAAGGAGATGAGTACGTTAAAGAACGACTTGACAGGGTGGTATGTACGATTGAATGGAGGTTAATGTTTCCTGAAGCGGAAGCTTATGCTCTTCTAGCAATAGGATCAGATCACATCCCTATCCTTTATCTCTTTGGGCCAACCCTGTAAAGAGAAATAAGGAGTTCAAGTTTGAAGCTTTCTGGCTTGAGAGTGATGAATGCAGAAAGGTGGTGACAGAAACTTGGAGCTCTCCTACTCATTTTGATAAAGATTTAGTCGGAAATCTGCAGGCCGTCACTCTTGCACTCTCCAAATGGAGTAAGAAGACATTCGCGAATGGACACAGGGAAATTAACCTGCTGCAACAGGAATTACAGCGGCTGACAAACAATACCAGGGAGCCCTTTGACAAAGAGAAAGTCAAAAATCTGCAAGCAACTATAGATTATTTATGGAGGCAGGAAGAGATGTACTGGGGGCTGCGATCGAGAGTTAATTGGCTGAAATGGGGAGATCGAAACACAAAATTCTTTCATGCAACTACCATTCAGCGACGACAAAGGAATAGGATCTCTATGCTTCAAAATTTAGAGAATACATGGCTATATGAGCAATACCAGTTGAAAGAACATACTCTAATTTTTTTCCGAGATCTCTACCAATCTACCGGCCCTCGAAATTTCTCCCCAGTTCTGGATCAGGTATCTAGGGTGGTAACAGAAGAGATGAATCACCTCTTGCTAGCTGAGGCAACCTTGGAAGAAGTGACCAATGCAACTTTCCAACTCGGCGCAGCAAAAGCACCGGGCCCTGATGGCCTTAATGGCTTGTTCTATCAGCAGCATTGGGAAGAGATTAAATGGGATATCCTAAAGGAAGTGAGGAATTTCTTCAACACTGGATCCCTGCCACCAGAATTAAATAAAACACATATCTCTCTTATTCCTAAAGTCCCAAACCCAGAAAGACTTTATCAATACCGCCCTATTAGTTTATGCAATTTTGGCTAGAAGATTATCTCAAAAGTGCTGGCCAATAGACTCAAACCACTCCTACCAGAAATTATTGCCATGGAACAAAGTGCTTTCGTTGGCGGGAGGCAAATTCAAGATAACATATTCATTGTCCAGGAGGTGCTACATCAAATTAGAATTCGAAAGAGAAGAAAGAAATTTCAAGCGGTTCTCAAGTTAGATATGAAGAAAGCCTACGATCAAGTGGAATGAGATTTCTTGGAGGCATGCCTAATCAAGATTAGCTTTAATGAGCAATGGGTAAAATGGATTATGGAATGCGTTACAACAGTTTCATTCAGCATTAAATTCAATGGAGAACCTCTCCATTACTTCAAACCTACTCGAGGGATTAGGCAAGGGGATCCCCTATCTTCATATCTTTTCATTCTGGTGGCAAATGTTATGTCCTCCTTGATGAAAACAGCTGTGGACGATGGAAGTATCATAGGAATTAAATTGAACAGGTGGTGTCCTACCCTTTCTCATTTACTTTTTGCGGATGACTCAATATTCTTCTTGAATGGTACAATCCTAGAGTGTCAGAACTTGGCATCCATCTTAAATCAGTATTGCCTAGCATCTGGACAGTCTATCAATTTAAACAAATCAGGGATCTTCTTCGGTAGGGACTGTCCCCAAACTCTGAAAGACAATATGGCAACGGAGTTAAGAGTACCCATTATTGACAAAACTGGCAAATATCTAGGAATTCCTTCGGACTGGGGAGCTTCGAAAAAACAAATGTTTGCTTGGATTTTAGGACGAGTACATTCCAAACTAGAAGGGTGGAAGGAAAAACTATTGTCTAAAGCTAGTAAAGAAGTCTTGCTTAAAGCGGTGGTTCAAGCACTTCCACAATATGCCATGTCTGATTTTAAGATCCCCATTTCTATTTGCAAGGCTATTGAACAGAAAATTGCTTCATTCTGGTGGAAAACTAATGAGAACAAAGCTGGCATTCACTGGAAGAGGTGGGATATCCTGAAGACAATAAAGGATAAGGGTGGCCTGGGATTTAGAGATCTGCTCGCCTTTAATAAAGCAATGCTGGGAAAGCAAGCTTGGCGTCTGAGTAACAGTCCAAACTCTTTATGGAGCATTCTGTTTAAGGGACTTTACTTTCCTCATAGAGATTTCTGGCACGCGGAAAAGGGACAACTCCCCTCATGGGGTTGGCAAAGTCTACTCTTAGGAAGAGATACTATCTCACCCCAAGTGCAGTGGGCAGTAGGGGATGGCTCTCGAATCAGAATCCGAGAGGACAAATGGCTGAAGAGGGGAATTATAGGAGGTCCTGCCAACAACAATGAACCATGTTTTGTCTCTGAACTTATCAATCACGAGGAGGATAAATGGGATGAAACAGCTCTAAATGCCCATTTCGAGGATCAACTAGTGACAGAAATTCTTGCAATCCCAATTAAACCCCAAACAGAGAAAGACAGGCTCGTATGGACTGGAACTCAAGCAGGCAAGTACACAGTCAAAAGTGGATACAACCACGTTCGAGAGGAAGCAAATAAACAGAATGAAAATCAACCCTCAACTTCCTTTCAACCTTCTCCCACCCTCTGGACAGATATTTGGAATTTACACTCTCCACCCAAGGTTAGAATTTTCATGTGGAATTTATGCAAGAATGCTCTCCCAACTAAAGAGAACTTATTTAGAAGAAAAATTGTACCTGATCCCACATGCTCTTTATGCAATCAAGACGCGGAAACGGTCGAGCACCTGTTCTTATTGTGTCCTTGGATGAAGGAAATTTGGTCGAATCCTGTGCTGAATATTCATATATCAGGTCAGGGCCTCACTAGAATTGAAGAATGGTACGGGACCTTGAAAGAAAAGTCAAGCAACTCACCTAATCCGGAGCTGTTGCCGCCACCCTATGGAACATATGGAAGGCACGCAACCAAGCTATCTTTCAGAACAGAAAACCCAACACCATCAGCCTCCTCGACTCTGCTCTGGTTGGTTTGAAAAATTTCCACAGATGGAACCCTAGATCAGGCAAATCAGGGAACAGAACTGTCGTTCTTTCAAGGATTTGGAATCCTCCGCCGTATGGAGTTTACAAGATAAACATAGATGGAGCGTACGAACCTGGCTCTTCGGATGGATCAATTGCCTGCGTTTGCCGTGATTCCGTCCGAAGGTTGCTGGACGGAGTAGCTCGCAAGGTGGCATCGTCGTCCCCGCTGATGGCCGAGTCGCTTGCTCTGTTAGAAGCCCTAAATCGCTTCTTTCCCAAACGCCTTGAAGCTCTACTGATTGAGTCTGACAGCTTGGACCTAGTCAAAGCTTTAGAAAGCCCACGCGAAATTAGCTGGGAAGTTCACGCCATTATTTTGAAATGTAAAGACTTGATTCGGTCCTTCTCTAGTCTTAGGATCAATCACTGCTATAGAGAGGCCAACGGTGTAGTGGACTGGGTTGTCAAAGCCCACAAGAATCACTACCTTCCCTTGAATTGGGTCTTCTCCCCTCCCCAAGTACTTTGGGAGCTTTTATGTACTGATGCCCATTTTTTGGGTCCTACCATCCTTTCTCAGTGAACGTTATTTTTCTCTTTCCGACAAAAAAAAAAAATCAAATGTACCATCGAATGGTATAATGACATTTATTTTCTATCTCTCACGAGTGATTGAGATAGTAGCATTGACGGAGACAATGACTGCCGTGGTGGTTGTCATTGGCTAGTCATAGACTCCATCAATGTTATAATATAAATTAGTTAATTGATTCTTATTTAAGAAGAAATTTTATCTGGAAAATTGACTCAAATGATTCCTAAACTTTGGCCTAATACATAAGGTAATCCCTAAATTTTTAATTTATTTAATATGATCCATGAACTTGAGCCTAATATATAATATCGTCCATTCACTATCAATTTGTTCAATATGATTTCTGAATTTTCAATAAATATTCAATGTAATCCTTAAACTGTATAAAATTATTCATTATTTTCCCTGAATTTGAATTAATGAAATATTAACATTAATCATTTTCATACAGTTCATGAACTAACTTGAACATTACCAAAAGTTTATGATCATATTAAACAGATTAAAAGTTCGGGAATCACATTGCATATTAAATTATAGTTCGTGAGCTACATCGAACAAATCAAAATTTCAGAAATCATATTGCACGTCAGACTAAAATTCAAGACTGTTTCCGTCGTTATCCCGTGTTGCCTCGAGAGAGAGAGAGGCCGGTCCGGCCGGACCGGAGGCAGAGGTTTAAACAAACGGACAATCCGAAAAAAGATCATATTACAAAATCCGAATTTCTGCCGAACATACTCTCTCTCTCTCTCTAAAATCTATCCTCTTAACCGCGGTCGCCGAGCCAAGAGGACGCAGAGCACCACCATCCTCGGCGAAACCCTCGCGAGTTCGCCGCAAATGGAGCAGGGCAAGGAGGGGATGTTGGTGTCCAAGCTGGCGCCTCCGCAGAACCCGGTCGAGCAGCTGCAGGCTCGCTTCAAGGAGCTGGAGGCCGGGTTCAAGGCGTGGCTGTCCAAGCAGTCCCTGCCCGTGGAGGCCGCCGTCGTCGCCGCCACCGGCGGCCTCCAGGGCGCCGCCATTGGCGCCCTCATGGGGACCCTCACCAACGACGTCTCCTCGTCTTTCTCTCCTCCTCCCCAGGCCAATCTCAACCCGGAGGCCTTGGCCTCGCTCAAGCAAGCTCAGGTCGGAACTTGTTTCGAGCTAATTCTGTGTTCCTCTCGTTTCCGTTTGGGATGAGTGCTTTTGGGTTGCTTCTTGTTTCTTCAATAGAGTTCGTCAGGTTGGTTTGCTAGTGACAAGACACGGGTGAATTCGTGCAATTGATTCTTTCTTTGTGCCTCGCGTTGGTGGAAGGATGACGACCAAATTGTGGTCTCAAGATGTTGTTATGTCATCTCAATCAATTGTTTGACATGCGTAATGTGGTTTTTTAAGGGATACGTTGAGTACTCGAGATTGTCGGGAATCGAATTCACGCATCTAGAGTGCGAATCTTGCTCGGGAGAAGAGATGTGTCAAACGACTTTTCAGATTTTGCCTTTAACTTTAGCCAATTGCTTGGTCCGAGGGGGACCGTTCCGTTGACTTAATCAGTATACTGGCCGATGACGGGTAGGGATCCGTGAAAATGTGGTAAGCGTATTCCTTTGCTGCAGGCTTTATCGGGAGGTCCATTGGTACAAGCTCGCAACTTCGCTGTCATGACTGGTGTCAATGCAGGCTTATCTTGTATCATGAAGAGGCTGCGAGGGAAGGAGGATGTTCAGTCCAGGTAATCATATTTACCTAATGTTTTTCTCTGGATCAAAATATCTGGTCGGGGTTTTACCTGGCACGCTTAATTTCCCTCCCTTTTGGGTTATTATCGCCATTCATTTAAAAAGGAGTGCAATAGGTTCCGTATGATAGGATCTTACCTGCAAGTAAGTTCATTAGCTTTTTGCAAATTAGCTTTTTCTAATTTCATGCATGTTACCCTGCAGAGAATACTAATTGAAGTATGTAAGCAATCGGAGTATTCTGCTGCTCTTAGCAGACTCGCCTATAGGCTATCAGAACTATGGAGTTCTGGTTCGAATAATTTATCTAACCCTCTTATGTTTCTTGAGTTATCTCTACTTTGCTGGTTGTCATTATTGGAAACTTGATAAACGTTTGGCTTATGGTTATAGACCTGAATGTTCTTGCCCTAAAGATTCATTTATAAAGAGAACAGTGAAAAATCAGTTGGTGTTTCTTATGAAGGTATCTTCTTGAAGATGATTATCATCTGCGGTTTTGGCCAAGATAAGTTCCTATACAGCAAGTGCTAAGTAATATCTAGGTACACTTGCTTAAGATTTTACAAGAGACCGTGTATGGATTCTTGTTACGAGGTTATTCTTCCATTTGGTCGTTTATTACGGCAATACTCTAACTAAATTCCATTCAGCTGTGTCCGACATTTCTTTTTTGGCCAACTGGTGAACGTGTGAACTAAGTTCATGTAACCTGTGATGTTAAAGTCTAGTGACAAATTGCTGGACCTTTTTTGCGCTTCCATTCTCTGTTAGACAGTTGTTTTTCTGCTCATAGCAGGAGAGTTTGGTCATGGAGGCTCTTTTTGTTATTAAGTGTCGCAGGTTAAATAAATACCATCTCATTTCATTGCAATTTTAGTTTCCAATTCTCATATTAATTCTGTTACAAGGAGGCTCCTTTCTGTCTAGATATTGACAGAAGCTTCCTTTTTTGTGCGAAATATAGCTTTGCTTCAGCTGCTCAGTTTGCAGAAAGATTATTGTCGAATGAGATTATTTTAAGGAGTTCTTTTTCCTTTTCTTACTGTGGTTAGTAGTAGCAATACTCTCACAAATTGTTTAATGAGCATAATTCTCTGTCGCAAATCATTAGATGGTCGTAAATGACAAACTTGGGGTGTGTTCTCAGTGAAGTTAACTCATACAACCCTGACAGGGTTGAAGGGAAGTTCCTACTTCGTCATTCTTTCTCCACTCTGCTTGTCTTATTTGCTTTATCCAATCAATTTCTCTCCAATTTGTTTGTGCCTTTTGGGTTCTCAAATAGCCCAAGCTTCATTGAAGGCTGAGTTGTTCACTCTGAACTTCAAATCATTAGATACCTTATCTGTGCCTACATTCAGCAATGGTGCATGGAAATTAAACATTTTTTTTTTTTGGTAAAGATGGAAATTAAACATCGTGTTAATTTCTTCTATCAAACTTCTTGTTTCTTCTTTTCTGAAGAAGCTTCGCGAGACACTGTTGCAAATTCTTCTTTTGGTCTGACTGGTGTAGCTTCATTCTTAGCAGAAGGTTGAAGGCAATACTCGAAACTTTTCCTTTTATTTTGGCGTTCTGTTTTCTTTCCTCATCATCATGTACTTGGTTGCCGGTTTACGTCTGAACTGTCAAGATCTTCTCTCTAGCTCCATGCTTGTGGTCCTTTAATAGGTTGGCAGATGACTGCTTGCTTGAAGTGGCCTGTTTCTCTCTCTCCCGTATCTGCTGATCCTCAGCTAATATGTAGTGATATTACTTTTACTTGTAATTGCAGTATGGTGGCAGCTTTTGGTTCTGGTGCCATGTTTTCATTGGTGAGTGGCATGGGTGGCCCAAACCAGGCAGCAAATGCTGTTACTTCAGGACTCTTTTTTGCTCTTGTCCAGGGTGGACTATTTAAGGTGAGATATTAATTTTAAGATTTGCAGTTATGAGTAGCAGAATTCCGGTCTGAGTTTCACCACAAATCATTGCACATAGTCAAACTGGGGATCTTGTACATTTTTGATTTGCGTTAAAAAGAATGGGATGATATGGTAAAAAGATTACAACCCGGTGTTTCTTCTTGAAAAAGAGTTGAGAATTTTAAAGTTTCGAAGGGATTTGACCCCTGTGAAACTCACCATTTGAGCATGGTTGTTTATGTGATGATGTCATTGTGGAGCAGTCTAATGCTCGGTAAATCTATGTGGGCCTCTGCAGTTTGGGCAGAAGTTCTCCCAACTACCAGAGGAAGATGTGCACTATGTTAGAACGAGAAATATGTTGACAGGGCTGGGTCTTCAGACATACGAGAAGAATTTCAAGAAAGGCCTTTTGACAGACAACACCTTGCCTCTGCTTAACGATAGGCAAGATTTTGGTTAATTTCTTTCCGCATGTACTTACGTGCGTAGAAGATTCGTCGGACATTATTACCCGGGAAGTTTATCGTGACTTATCTTCTAAAGCTCATATCTCATCTTATAATGACTCTGGACTGTCACTTCCGCAGTGCTCTTCAAGATGTGAAAATTCCTCCTGGACCGAGGCTACTCATTCTTGACCACATTAAGAGGTACGATCCATGACATGTTTCAACTATTGTTTCCTTTGTGATCTTCGTATCTGTTAACTTGGTAATGAAATTATATGCTTCCAGAGATCCGGAGCTGAAAGGAACGAGAAAGCGATAGATGCAGTTGGGTCGTGGCATTGAGAAATATTTTCCGGTTGAGATACACTTGTACGAATGTAATTTTTCTCTCATCTTTGCTATAGTCTCTAGTACATGGGTTAAATCAAATTGATGATCATCTTGAGATGCAAATGCCGAATGCAATTGATTTCCAATGCGAGCGGCGTTTTTTTTTGCTTTGACGGTTCGTCCATTGGGCTTCAAGAATGCAGCCGTGTCTTTGTCCTTTCAATACGCATTAACGGGCTGAAGTCCAAGCTTCGAGTATTCTATGACTTTAGAATCCTGATGGGAAGCAAAATACAGGGAGAATTATTGAAGCTTTGCAGTTCAGTTTTCATCACCTGCGGCATCGCCATCATGTACCCTTGCCTGCGGGGACTAATCTCTCAGACGTTTCATTTGCGCCACGAAAATTATGCCCAAGACATTCGAGTCGGCGCTTTTCTATTTGCCAATGTCAAGGTTTTACCCATCAAAGGTCGGTCCACGACCAGTTCGACAATCAAGAATTTAAGTGATTTTCAGGGTGCATGAAATTTGCAGCGTCATGAAGCCGGAAGAAACGGAGACAAGAAGGGGGAATTGGATTTGCTCTTATCAAACTCTTCGTCGTCCTCCTACAAGTCGCGGGAGAAAGAATCTGCTAGCTACGTCCGAAATCTCCCTAGCAAAAACAACTGCATTTCGATTACATCTCAGCCACGGGGCCCTAAAATCTAGCTACAATTGACGATGATCGTCCGCAGAACCGGACATTTCCATGTACATCTCGATCTCCTCTCCTACGGACGGGCGAGGAAACGTGGGAAAAATCGCGCTGCAAGGACCGACCGCATTTCACGACCGGGGAAGAACGGAGTCGACCTGGAGGAATTTCTGGGCCTGCGCGAGCTGGCCGGCGAGGCTGAGGATGCGGGCGTGGTAGGCGCGCGCCTGGAGGACGGCCTCGGCCTCGAGCTCACCGAGCTGGGTGCAGAGCCTCTCCTCCGCCTCCTCCACCACCCTCAGCCTCTCCAACGTCCTCCGCAGCTCCTCCCTCGCCGCCTCCTCCCTCTCCCGGCTCTCCCTCAGCTCCCTCTCCAGCTCCGCGTTCCTCCGCCTCAGCTTCTCCTGCTCGTTGCCGCCGCCCCCTGCTAGCGCGGCGCTCGCCGCCCGCGACAGGGCCTGTCTTGCCAGGGGATCCGATGCCGCCATTGCCGGAGCCATTGCAAATTAATGTGCTCTCTCTCTCTCTCGATCGAATCGAACGACCGATGAATGGATGATGAGATTTTTGGTTGGCTGCGGAAGCCATGGATGCGGAGGGACGTTCTTTATTGGGAGATTCGGGAATGTCCAGGTTCAATGAATCCGAAAGGGGTACGAGAAATCATGCTCACGTACGTATGTGCTTGGCTATTTCGGTTGGATTCTTTGGTTGAGGAGGCGTCATGGTTCATCCTATCTCAACCGTCGAAATTGAGATCCGTTGAACGAGTGAGATCTGTTATATTCAAATTAATAAAAACTTAGGCACGGTGCATATTAATATTATGTTTTTATTGGTCATGTTTTTCACCGTCGAGGAACCAAAGTTACCGCATTATTTGACAAAAACAGAAAAGTAATGGCTGAACCATTTATCGATGAAATCTTTTTCTAAGGTTCATAATCACGATATGACTTTTTGGCTACAGATCTACTTAGCCCTATCGCCCTCTCGTATTTGAAAAACTTAATCCCGTCTCATCCCTTGCTTTGTAAAAAGTTTCACACTAATTTCCGTTTTATTTTATTTTTATGTGTATAGATTGATTGTGTTTAATTTAATCAAATTATTTTTTTTTTCCTTTTCCGGCACCCATTGAACACGTGCGCCAATTGTTCTGTCTCCCCGTTGAGACATAGATATCCTCATCATTTCGACACAACACAACACAACATGAGGATCTCCATTCATGGCGAGAGCTGAAAGAGGATGCAACATGAGTTTCATGTTTTAATGACGGCCCGCTTTTAGGATGGCGATCATCTATTTTTACCAACGCGTGTGAAATTTGCCAAAGATTAACAATGAAAAAATAAGGTTGGTAGTCGGATTAAACCAAAAGCAAGGGGGGGGACCATGCTTCTTGAGTTTGTCCTTACTGAGGCTAGGTAGCCTCCAAAAAGTCAAGGAAGGAGGCCAAATCTTGCTCGAGGTACCATAATATTTCTTGTGAAAGGGAAATCACAAAAACACCAATTATGTATTTTGTTGTTTGCAATGAAACGCAATTTGGCAGTAGCGCTTTCTCATCCCTCTAGGAACCCCACTTCATAAAAAGGCAAAATTGATTGGGGCGGGGGGCCATAGAGAAAATTAAAGCAACTCTAGAGCAGCCTTTTCCCCCTTCCAACAAGCTTACTTTGCATTAGGGTTTTCAAAGCATTGATTGTGTAAAGCAATCTGCATAATCAATTTGGTACAGGAGTCACTGCAGTCGAGTTAGTCGGGGTCCTATTATTGACGTCAAAAGCGTTGTCGTCGCCCCTCAAAAGCATTGTCGTCTTGCCAGCGATTTTCGAGAGCAATAGATTGTAAATTTGGCCCGCCGCTAAAAAAAAAAACGAGAATAATAAAAGGGTCATTTTAGTGCGCAGAGTTAGATGAGCAACATATGTGCGGGAGGAAGCCGGAAAATAATTAAATCATTCGCGACTATACTATAATTGCGTGCCTCTCATTGATTCAGAGTAGAAACTGGTAATATAAGGAGAGTTCTAGATAGTAAGGACCACTAAGGCTGCGTTTGGGAATACTTTTGGGAAAAGTCTTTACAAATGTAAAGGACTTTAAGTTTAAGAAGTTTTTCAAAATGTAAATTGTGTTTGGTATATTGTAACTTAAAAGTCCTTTGCAAAGTAACTTTACGTAAAATAGCGTTTGGAAAAATTACACTTGCAAAGCACTTTTTTTATTTTTTACTAAAGAAAAGTTAAAACCCTTCGCCAGAGTCGGTGAAGGACAGGCGGCCGCCGACGACCTAAATCCGGCGCCGAGCAGCCGTCGTCTGAGGCCGAGCGAGCTCGAGCAGCCCCGGCGACCACCGACGAGGGTCGCCTGGGCTCGAGCGAGCCCTGACGAGGGTCGCGAAACCCAGGCAAGGGATGCCGGCGACCCGGCGCCGGATCTGGGTCGCCGACGGCCCTCGAAGGTTGTTTAGGTCGCGCGACCTCAGGCGCACTCGCCTAGGTCGCCGGATCTGGGTCGCGCAGCCCCTCGCAGCAGTCGTGCGGCCCCTCGCGACGGTCGTGCGAGCCCAGGCGATGGTCGCTGGGTTGCGCGACCACACTGGCCTCCCTCCGGCGGTCGCCGTCCCCTCACAGCCACACTGTCCGAGGTGCAAGCGAAGAAGATGATGAACAGTAACAGACAAGGCTAAATCTGAAAAATAAAAAATTAGACGAGAGTAGTTTTGGAAGAAAATTTTTGTCACTTACCGGCACTGTAGTATGCCGAAAATGCTGAAATGCCGAAGGCACCTCCTAGGGTGCCTTGGGTTTTTGGCCTTTTGAAGGTCGACTTTGGCTCAATGGGTCTTCAAAAAATAATTACCAAACACCAAAATTTAGCTCAAGGGGCTTTGGATGCCCAAAGTCCCTTGGCAAAGTGGTTCCCAAACGGAGCCTAAGGTTCTCTTGTATTACTTTTTGTTAAGGAAAATTCCCAATAGATTTTGAAGTTGACAAAACTGTCCATGAGTGTTTTGTAAGTCTGATAAATGCTCTGAAGTATTTTGATTCAGGAAGTTATTTTTGGAAGAAAAGCATATGTCAATCTTGATCTAGTTCGTGTTCAGATTGTGAAAGAACTTCAAGCAAAAGAGATTCAGACTCAGAACGAGAAGTTCAAACTCAGAACCAAAAGTTCAGACTCAGACATCAGATCTTCAGACTTTACCATGAAAGTCATTCAGACTCAAATATTCAGATTTCTGAAAACCTACGCAGATGCTGAGATTTTTCAGACTCTGAAATTTTCCAGACGCAGAAAATTATCCAGACTCTGAAGATTTTCCAGACGCAGATATTTTCCAGACTCAGACGCCGAAATTTTTCAGACGCTGAATTATGCAGACGCAGAACTTAACAATACAGCTAGTGATCTGGCTTGGATTTCACAAGGAAGGTTTTGATTGACTCAATCTAAAACAATTTGATTGACAATCAAAATATTATCACAACGGACTAATCTCTACTTATGGAAACCAAGATTCTGATTGTATGGGCGACCAGAATCAGCGGGATTCAGAATCTGTCATTCAACTGCTACTCAATCCTTACTATACAAATCTGTCCAAGGTGAAGATGATCCTCTGAAGACTGTCCAACGGCTAGTTTGGAAATGGAGGAGTATTTAAGGAGATCAACGAGCAGCAGAAGAAAAATAGATTCAAGAATCAACAAGTCCAAAGTCTGAGCATACTCCGATTTAATCTCGTCTTTCGTGAGCTTAAACGTGTAATCATTTGAGAGGTGTAGACAGTGTTATAAGTGTGTGCTTAGGTGTGAGATAGTGTGATCTATCGGCTTGGTATAAGCAGCACCAGCTTCGGGGAGAAGTGCTTGGGTTTAAGCGGCACAACTTGCTGTAACTTCTCATTGATTTGATTAGTGGAATCCAGCCGGTAGGCTGTCAGCGTGGGAGAGTGGACGTAGGCTTGCTATAAGCCGAACCGCTATAAATTCTGTGTGCAGTTTTTCTATTCCTTAATCTTTACTTTACACATTGCACATTCAAGAGCACCGTCCTTATAGAATCTGAATATTATTCAGACTCAAACTGTGTTTTATTATTTCCGCTTGAATTTCTTAAAATTGTTTAAGATCACCTATTCACCCCCTCTAGGTGATCCTTGCTAGCCACTTCACTTTTTCCCTCTTAATTAATCATGGAAGAAAGCGACTTCGATCTCGTCGCTATTAGGCCCGTCTTTAGGGCAATTTTAGTAAGATGATAATCTTTTGGCTTGTGTGCAAAGTAGTGAAAAGGGGTTAAAGAACTCATATTTGTGAAATTAAGGCATAGTTTATCATGAGCAGTTGTTGGGCATCTAGTGGGCCTGAAATGTTTAATGATTCGGGTCCAATTTCGAAAAGGCTAAGGATCTCCATCAAGTAGCTTTTTACCATAGAAAGACAAACGTGATTTGTGGCTTTGACTACTCGCTAAATCTGATCTTGGGGTCACCCAACTTGTCTTTCTCGACCAGGCCATGGACTTGTCGTTTGTATCATAATTGCATGTATGTGTTTCGATCTCGTGTTAAATCGGCACTCGTTGCACTGTTTAGAGGAACGGGCGACTGATTTTATGTGCGACGTACAGCTTGAGGATAGAGCTCGACGACGTGGATTTGTAATCAAATGGAGTATTAAAATGATCAATTGCTGTCCATGCATTCGAGCAAATAAAATGGCACTCGTGCCAAAGTGAACAGAGTACTAGGTCATGATAGTGCTTGTGCCGATCATGTCCATGTTCTGCCAAAACTTTGATCAATGTTAAGTATAATCGTGTGATGATTCCATACTGGATGTTCGTGGATCGGTCTTGATATCCTTAAAATCCATAGCTCAATAGATTGCTTTAGCAACTTAAGCATGTTCCTTTTGATTACATGCTTATCCTCTGATAATATGATGCAATAGATTGATACAATGGGGCCATGCACCTTCGGAATCACCGTAACACCTATATTGTACATACAAAGACACATTATCTGTGTCAGAGAACTACTATAGCTACGCAAGATATCGATGATACATGAAATGAGAAAGGGAAATCAGTTCGATAATCCTTTCCTTTCGTTGTTACTTATCCCGCGTACCAAAATTAGATATTGATTTTCAAATAAGTTAGATCTTACTGGATCACTTGATTTATCGAATTTTGAGCCTAGTATTGCATCTTTGATGAAAAAAAAAAAAAAACCTGGTATTGCATCACCGACCAAAAAGCCTAGTACTGCATCAAATCATTCTTAGAAAAAAAAAAAGCTAACTTTAAACTTACAAACTTGTATCTCAAGCTAAATGAAGGAAAGCTAATTTGACACGCTCATCGTCTTCCCCGACAGAGCTCGTGGTCGTGCAGCCGAACCCCAGATAAGGACAGATCTCAAATTCCTCCGAGAACGCAAATCCATGCGTACAGAACAAACCACGGTTTCCTTCTTTTCTTTTCTTTTCTTTTCTTTTTCTTGAGTTTTCTGAGGAAGCGACACGAGGCTCGCACGTTAATGTATGAAAGAGATCAGGTCGCGAAACCGGTAATTATGGTGTGCAACTTTTGTTTCGCTGTTTCTTTTTGGGGGGGCTCTCTTTCTTATCTCCGGGCACGTCATTGACGAGGGCGTGCAATGATTTGGCCTTAAAATAATGATCTTGCTTGTGCTATTTTACTAGCAAGAAAATCAAGAAAGCGGGTCAGAGAGGGAGGGAGGGAGAGAGAGAGAGAGAGAGCGTTCGTTCTCTCCAATGGGAGAATGGGCAGTGAATTTCCGTGTGTTCTTGTCATTCGATGCTAAGACGGGTCGGAAGCCTCTTCACTCCGCGCCCGAGTTTGATCGACGGATCGATGATCTGATGATAGCCCGCTGCTCGAGTTGAATTGGGCTTGCGAATTTTGGGGAGCTTCTTGGGTTTGTCCCAATTTTCCTCCGATCGCGTCTGTTTCTGGTGCACGCAATCTTGCTGTTTCTCCGCTTTCAAATCCACCGTTTCTTCTTTCTCGGGTAAGTCTCTCTCTCTTTCTCTCGTCAGGATCTGCTCGAAAGTTTCGTTTTTTTTTTTTACGTGGCGGGTCGATCTTTCTCTAGCAGGTTCGTCGATCTAGTTCCTTTGTGGGTTTGGTTTCTTGGTGTGGTTGGATCGAAAGTAAGGGACTTTTCTTGATGATTTTATACTTGATCTGTTCGTCAGTATTATGTTAATCGTGGTTTTTATGAGGATGGACGATCCACGGATTGTTTGATCAGGTCTCTGCTTGAACAACGCGTTTCGTAGAGCTTGTATCTTCTACTCATCTTGAGCTGATGATTGTCCCATTCAACTTAACTAATGCTCTTGGGAGGAACTTAGCATGGGAAAATGATGGAAGCATCTGGTGAAGATAATTTTTTTCCTAAAGTCCTGATATTATAAGTAGATTTTCATTCAAGCTTGTGGTGAGGGTGAGATTACTTCCTGCAGTGGTGGTGCTGGTGTGTTCATCTGGGTCCAGGACAATCTACAATCGTTCGATATGTGTTGTGAGATTGATAGGACTACCTGCTGATAGTAGAATTGGTGCTGCAAATGGATCAGATAGTATCACGGTTTCTGTTGAAGAGTTTGCACATTATTTTGGATTCGAGGATTCCTTCTCTGCACCCAAATGACCAAAGAAGCGACCACCGTACAGTTTCTCGTGCGAGAAAGAATGACAAATGGTTTAACTTAGTATTGGGAGACCGCCCTGCTGCCCTGGAAAACTTGAACTTTTGGCACAGGAATCTAATGGACCCAATGATTATTGACATAATACTTGTTCATGAGGGGCCTAATTCATCATCTGTGGATGCTTACTCTGCTATAAAAGCATCCGTTGAGACGGTCATAGAAAGGTGGGTTGTTCATTATGAGTCTCCTAGAGTTACTCCTAATATCAATGATTCTTCTCTTCATAAGAAGATATACAAGAAGTTGATCATACTATTACGTTCTCTTTATTCGCAAATGAGACTCCTCCCAGCTTATAGGATATTTCGGCAGCTAAGTTCATCGGGCCAGACATATAATTTGGATCTCATATACAAAGTATCTACCTTTAGCAATCCGTTCTCACGGGCAGAGGAGGAGATGATGACGGAATATACTTTTGCTCCTGTGGAGGCCTCTTCAGGACGTTTTAGTGTAGCTGTTTCATATCGTAAAACATTGTCTGATTTCAACCTGGAGCCTGCAACTTCGTTGTTTCCAAGGATTATTACTGATTACGTCGGTAGTCCTGCCACTGACCCACTTAGGTCGTTCCCCTCTTTTGATAAGGGTGTTCGCCCTACATCTTTTCCTTTAAGGGGAGTAGGATCGCCTTCTTCAGCACCATTTCAACGCCCACACAGCTGGACAAGTGGATTTCACAGACCAGCTCCTTTTACACAAGGTCATTCCCTTGGTGGATCCCCACCTACATACTGTGCCTATGGTTCTCCATCTCCTCCGACTGATAAGTATTCTCAACGAGCTCAAAGCTATAGATCCACATCTCAAAGAGTTAATAGCTATGAAGATTATCAACTGTCGCCACCTTTCTCTGCATCCCCTTTCTCCCCATCTCCTTCCCCATCTCCGCCAACATACTTTTCCAGCGGTAGTGTTGGCAAAAATCGTTTACGGTCGGAGACCGCTCCCATGGCCATTCCACATCCAACAGCAAGTGGAAATGCAAGATACTTATCTCCAAACTTTTCTGATCCAAATAGACATTCTCTTCCCCCTCTATCACCCAGGCACACAAGGCTTGACCCCTCATCCCAAGAGTCTCCATCTGGAATCAGATCATTCCGGAAACAGGAATCTTTGAGATCTGGGGAGTTGCATAATCATTATGTTAATCAGAAGGTAATGTCTTTAAATCTAGTCACTTGTTGATCCATGCATTTTTATTTCTCAATACAAGAGTAACAATCTGTAGCATATTTGCTGAAGCCCAAATGTAATTCCTTTGGGTAGGTCTCAAAAGATGGTCGAGATGATTCGGGGCGGTTTTCGGGCTTGTTATCTTCAAGTGGCTCTCCGCGCATAGGGTTTTCTCGAAGTTCTAGTAGATTGTCTTTCCAAGATGACTTGGATGATGGTGACTTTTCATGCCCTTTCGATGTTGATGATGTTGATCCTCCACCCAGGTACTGTTTGGCCATTTGTTTCTCTTGATATCAATTGTACATTTGCCTGCATATGAATTTTTCTGTGTCTCTATAACCGGTTTGCTTTTGAGTGATAGCTTGGTATGAATGGGGTCTTAAATGTGATCGATGGAGTGGTGAATGGTTATGCTTTCAATTTGAGATTTATTTTAAGAGCACAAGTTTTCATCATATGTATCAAGTGGCCTTAGCTGAATCATCATCCGTCTATCATATTATCATCCGATAAGAGTGGTCAGCCTCTTACTTGATAACGGATAGAAGAAGACACTAACCATACTGATGGAACTATGGGGATCCTTTAGTATAGTACAGCCATTCCTATTTAGTCTAGAATGGCAGTTGCAAAAGCTGTTGTCATTGGGGATGCAGCTGAGCATGGTTGAACCAGTAGCTTTCAAAGGGGATGATATAGCTTTAAGAAAACAAGGATTGCCTGTGCGATATGCTTTTAAATTAGAATTTGATGTGCACAATTTTCATGCAAGTGCTGGTTAAAGTTTGCTTTCTGGCTTCACAGAGACCTTTTTTTTTTTTTTTTCTGTTTGAAGGTTCCCAGAGATCTTTCTGATAAACTACAGTATGCAATCTGCTAATTGCTAAGCCAATGGATCCCTGTGTATGATGGGAGTTCGATTATCTATTGGACTGTATTTTGCACTATGCTTAGTTGCTCACTGCCCTGAGATATCTCGGTCATTACGACTGCCAGGTCTCATGTATTCCTCTCCAGAAAAGATTTAAAAAGTGAAAATACTTAAAGATTATGTTTCTTGTATGTTGTGATATGCAGAGAAATTAAACCTGACTGGTGTGTAGATGAGCCCAAAATTCTTTGCTCTTAATTTTTGTGTACATCTGTGAAGTGATACTGTTTTCTACAAGAGTTGTCATGCCCCATTTTCAGTCTCCAATATTTGGGCCGTACTTTCTGCAATTATCAATTAGAGAATGTATGTCGTTGGGCCTGATCCCAGGGATAGTTTGGAGGTAGTTCATTCACATGGTCCTTGTGAGATTTGTGTGACCTGAATCTTACCTTACCATCGTCAATCTTCATTCTGTAGCAATACTGGTGATGGCAGAGAAGGTTCAGAGCTCAATTTGTCATCGTTACCGATGGGCGCAAAATCCCCAAATGCCGCTGTCGGGATTCTCGTTGGCCTGTTAAGAACAGCGGCTCCACTTCAACAAGATTCCAGTTGTTACTCAGCCCAGTCCTTGAACACAGAACAAGAGGGAGGCGTTGCTACAGCCTCGGGATTCTTTATGCCGCGTAAGACCTCGGATGCACTGGAGGAGCTTCGGAGTTACCTAGAAATGAAGAACCTCCTACTCTCGAAAAGCGGAGCTCGTGTCTTAACCAAAGAAGCTTGACCTCCACCTCGTGTTGTATTTGAAGGGACCTTGTTCCCAAAGGACAAAGGGCGTCGCAAATACAAATTGCGGAGAGCTAGGTGTAGGAGCAGCTGAGGTGGTTGTACACTGGAAAGAATACAGACATTGGCGAAGATAAGAGTCAAGTTTGTGTACATAAATGACTGCGAAACTGATTGTGAGCATTGATTTGGCCTTCCCTTTGTATTCCTCATGTATCATCAAATGGTACCAAACTCGTATAGCCAAAATTAGTCTATGATAGCTTTGGTTTCGTGCATGTGCTTATTTGGAAATGACTCGTTATGGTGTTAGAATACCAAGGCTTGTTGAAGACACAGAACAACTTGTGGGGAACGAGAAAACGTCGACCGTTCTGAAACAATTTAGATATGATCCATCTGCACAAATGCTCCTTTTGCAGGACCACGCTTAGAAAATCCGGTTGAAATGAAATGATCATGCGGCAATGTGCAATTAAAGTTGAAAGGAACGATCACACGATGACGTACAGTTGCAGTAGTTAGATCACGGTTCATTGCGCGAGACACTGTAATATCGCCGCTTCTATCAGTCATTGATCAAGTCACCTGTCCGGCCGAGCGTTTCATTCGATTGACGCCCGTCTTTACACATCTAAAAGGGTCAAATCGAAAGGAAAAGAAAAGGGTGGTTCTCCTTCTAACTTCCAGATTCGATCTCTTTTTCTGATGCATTGTATGATACGAAGGGCTATCGTCAAGCCAAGATGTGAAGGTATGTTAGCTTTGCAAAGAACTTTCAAGATCCCTAAACTAAAGTTGAGATTTTTACTATGCCACAGACTCACAGTTAATGGATCGAGAACATGTCTTCTTCTCCTGGGCCTATAGGCCCAGCTTCAACCACAAGCCGTCTCCTTCCTTCTGCTCTGCTCTGCTCTCTCTCTCTCTGCAGTAAAATCGAATGTCGCATCAGCGCTTCGATTTCCGAGTCTAGCTCGAGGATACGAGCGGCTTCAAGTTTTGAACTTTGACGGTCCTTTTGAGAGCACAGGAAGGCGAAGAAGACGGGTCGCCATTGTTCCTTCCTGATCGAGTCATCGTCCCTCTGGTTTGCGCGGATTTTTCTTTTGGCGCTGATATTTGAATTTTGTATGTGAAGCGGACCAAAACTTCCTCGCCCTCGAAGCGCGCGGAAGAAAAGAAATGCGCCATGGATGATTTTTCGAGCTGCCCGTTCTGTAGCTTGAGCGTTCCTTACGGGGAACTTGAAAGGTAACGATTCTTTGCGTTCTTGATGGTATGTTAGCTGCTGAAGAAATCAATGCCGGCGGGGCTTTTTTGGTGTAGAGCGTTGATTTGGGTTTGAATCGTTCATGTAGGCATGCGAACGGTCACTTTGAGGATGAAGAGGCTGCCAAGGACATGGAGCTGGCGCGGCGAATTGCGATCGCCCCTCCGAGTCCGCCTCTTGCCATGGTAATCCTGTGGGTTCCCTCCTCGTATGTCTTCGCCGGTCTTTGTTTATATGGGATGATATATGCTCTCAATGTGCAGTTGTATGTAGCTGTCGAGTTTGTGTTGTGTGTTAGATAGCCTCATGCACAAATTGTACGATTTGTCGAACGAGCAACATGGGATTTACCCATTATCTTGATAGTGAGAAGAAATTTAGAAAACATACAAATCCGATTATAGAAGAATAAGAACCGTTGTTAGCATAAAAAGCTGTTAACTTTTGTGCAACTTCCAACATACAGAGTGTGATCAGAAAGAAGGGAGTATGCTACGATGGATATGTGTGCTTCTTTTTTGTTTATGAACATGCCTGTAATGCTAATTTCAGTAACTTAATGTTTGTTTCATAGACTGATCAACTGGAAATAGATAAGTTGAAGGAAGTAATCTGTCATAAAGCTGCTGAAGTGGACGCAACAAGGTGTGATGGAAGGACTCGCAGTGATGTGGAGGATGAGATCTTCCATCTAGTCAGTTTGCAAACAATAAGTAGCTTCTACAAAGTTGAAGATGGTTTAATGGCCTTGTTAGAGAGATGTCTTGAATTAGAAGCTGAGCAGTCTACATGTATACTTTGTAGTTACATCGATCATTTTCAGAGCACTAAATCTGAGGATGTTGGCTGGGGCTGTGGTTGGCGTAATATCCAAATGCTCAGCTCTCACTTACTAGCGGAAAGGCAGGAAGCGAAAGAGGGGCTATTTGGTGGTTCAGGATTTGTTCCTGATATCATGTCGCTTCAGAGATGGCTCGAGATTGCTTGGAGAAGGGGCTTTGATGAAGTTGGATCAGAACATTTCAATCACAAAATCTATGGTTCTAGTAGTTGGATTGGAGCTACTGAATGTGCTGCTCTTTTTCGTTCTTTTGGGCTTCGGGCAAGGATAGTGGATTTTGGTCCAAAGAACCTTGAATCACTCTTTCTATCTGTTCCTGGTTCTAGAATAGACTCACAAAGCGTAAGAGCAAGAGAAAAAGGGAATGCAGTTCAGATTCATGGCCCAATGGATAGATATTTGGCCAAGAGGAAACAGATTTCCCCTGAAGTTTGTTCCTCCATAGGACACACTGGCTGTTCTTACATTCAGCACGATCAAGTTTCAGATAGCAGTAATGAGGATCTGGGCATAAGTTCTGCCAGATCTAGTAAGGGTCAGGAGGTCCTTACTGATTGGGTGTGGAGATACTTTTCAGATAAAAGCTTCATAAATAATTGTTTCAGTTGTGTCTCAATTAGCAGAAAGACGTAAGTGATTGCCTTGATATAATGTTATCCTGATCATATTACTAATGCCCGGATCTCTAGTGTCTGATAAATACTGCATTTGAGTGCTTTTGTGAGCAGGCCTCTTTATTTTCAACATGACGGACATTCAAGAACCATCGTTGGGATTCAAGTCATACATCAACCAAAGGGGATGCAGAAATGCAATCTCTTAGTACTTGACCCTGGTCATGTAAGTATCCACTATCGCGTTAGTGAGTTGTCCCTTATCTTTATTTTCAAAACGTATAAACAAGGCAGGACATGTGTGTGATTTTGCTACTAATGCGTAAAGTACTGTTGGATTTGTCCTAGCCTCGTCCAAAAGTGGTGAGTGAAAGTGAACTATGTTTAAGTTTGGACTGGGAGCAATAGACTGTTGAAACGGGATATCAGAAAGCGTTGGTAGGTCTTTGTTCCAAGATAGCAATATTGATAACCTAGTTAGATTTTGCAGTAGAAATTTCAGTTAGCTTTGGAGTAGAGGTGAGCAACTGGCAGGTTCAACCTGGGAACTGCACCCAACCGGCCTTACCCAATTGGTTCCATACCGGTTCACAAGGGGCACGAGTAGGTTCGTAAGTAAAAAGTCAGAGAACTGGCCTTGACCGGTTTGGTTTCCGGTTTTATGCTGTGATTATAACCTATTTTTACTTTGTAAAAAAAAAAAAACCTATTTTTACTTTGTAAAAAAATATAACAAATAAGTTAGACATGGGGATCGAATCTGGGTGGCCTAGGTACTCTATCAGTGCTTTAAGCAATTTACTTAAGGTTGTTGACATGACATGTTATCCTTAATTAACAATTATATGGCTAAAATTTGTATAGAGTTGTAAAAAAAAGGGGGTAGAGCCAGTTCCAGGCCGGTTTCTAAGGGACCCTTTTCGGTTCTCAGTTCCAAATACAGGAACCCGCTCTGATAGGGTAAATTCTATGTTCCCGGTGTGGAACCTATGTAGCTTGGAGCCAATCACTCCTATTTTGGAGTGTTCTTAAGACAGCAATGGAGGGATCTAATAAAAAGCTATTCCATATAAAGTTTTTCACTCAAGCAGAAGTTTTATCATGCTATACCAATGTTTTTGACGGACAAAGGACACAGAATTGACTAATGAAGCTTGGGGAGGACGAACAAAAGATGCTTCTTATTAAAGTGAGAATTGAATAAGGAACTTTGGGTAGGTCGCAAGTGGAATGCCTCTTCTGAAACTTAAATTGTTACAAGAGCCTTCTTAAAACATAGGTTGCCGAATGCTAGAACATGTATTAAGAAAAAGCACTCTCGCACTCTACCTGAATGTGTGAATACTGATCATGAATATTATCGGCAAAAAAAATTTGAGAATGGGTAGAGGTCCTTGGAAGGAAAAATATCTGAATAATACTATTGGTTTGCCGTTGCTGTTAGCATGTAATTATGAACCTAGGGTATTGATAAGATTAATCCACTTTAAACACCCCCTCCTCTCGCCCCTGCAAAGGAAAAAAATTCACCTACACAAAGGAAGAAAAAAAAGAGAGAATCTCACAATTACAATGCGTATAGATAATATTTTGACCTTCGCGGTAGTTTGCAAAACTTTCAGTCGAGATTTCTTCTCTCAGTTAGAGAGAGATATTGTTGCCCATTGGTTTAGGAAATTTGAAAGAAGTCTTACTTTTTGCTTCAGAGTAATTAAAAACTATTACTCCTCGTAGAGTGAGTGGTTAATATCTGTAAGTGTTTTGGATATTCAAGATCCACAATATCCAGTTATTCAGGCATTATCACACATTGTTTAATTGCCCGAAATATGATCACTTCATTGCACGATAGTCAAAGCCATTGTTTGGTGAGACTTGTGCTTGTTTATTTGCATACTTGCCAAATATTTTATGAGTTATCATTGTGTTTATGTAGAGAACAGCTACGCTGGAAAGATCACTGAAAAGAAATGCCGGGTGGCAGAAGCTTATAAAAAGGGGCGTTCATACTCTGAAGAAGCCACAATACCAGGTTAGACTGTTTTCCTGGGATTTTTTTGTTAAATCCTGCGGTCATGACTATAGGCCTGAATTGCCTGATGCAATCATTTGTTTCAGTTGTGTTATATTGATCCTGGAATTGCAAGAGGAGAAGAGTTGGAGCAGCTCAAAACAATGGACAGTGTCTACTTCGAAACCTAGAGATGAATAGAAAGTTGATGAGCGCCTCTTTGAAGCATTACCAGGTATATTTAAGGTCTTGGCGTTTTGGCTTTTGACTGCACATTGAACGAGTAATGATGTAATGTTGCACATAACAAGACCAATGCACTGCTGCCGAGGCGCCAAAAAGAAAAGTGTGGTGCTAGACTGTGAGACTGACATGTAAATTGTATATGTCTAAGTTGTCTTTAGAATTAATAGTGGTTGCAATACATTTCTGAAAGATTTTACTCTTAATAAGCTCTAACGCTGGAATGACCTTGAATGAGGATCAAACGGGGCAAGATCTACCTATTTCTCGCCCTATGCTCGAGAAGATAATCTCTTCCTGGATTTGTGCAGGAAATTTTGGATCTGTCAGGATCCAGGAGGTTAAGTCGGGATCTTGAAATAGATGTGTACATATAAACAAACAAAAAAGAAGAAACTTTGAATTATAGTTTTCTTCCTAGGCGCGACTTTGGTGTCCCCAGTGTTTCTTAAATGCGCTCAACCTACCAGCGCAGCATGGGGTTAGGCATGAATGACCAAGAACTGCTTTGCGACTCAGGTGGACCATGATGTATGGACATAGGACGGGTTCTTGGTCCTAGTTTTTGGGCCCCTCCAAGAAAAGAATGAAGCTTAGCATGTGTCTTAACTGGACCGCACTGATTAGTGTCTCGAGTTGGGCCATTTGTTCTAATTTGGCAGGACTATGAACATACTCAGGGCCGAATGAAGTACGAATCAGTTCTTGCATTTACAGGATGACCTGACCTCAAGCAGTGCCTTTCAGTCTTCGTCCACGAGTTGGTTAGACAGATAGCCAACTTCCATTTATAAAGGGGGCGTAGTAGGCACGTTATTGATTGAAAACCTTGTTTCTGATTTGGCGGCATTGATTGACATAATCAATCACAGTTTAAACGAAATCGGGACCCAATTCACAGCTTGCAAAACGAAAGACGTGTCTTGTCGCACGTCTGGAAGTCCTACGTGTTGTGGGATTTTAATAGAGTCAATGGACTCTGATGCCGTGTCGAAGGATTCAGTCGAGTTTAGGTGCGTGCGTTCTTTGGGATGTTTCATTGAGCATGCCTAGCTAGCCAGAAATTACTATCGATCCATTCCAAGATAAATTTTGCAATCATGCTGCTTTAGTACTTCAATTTATTTAAGTTGGACATGCATTGCCATTTACTTGCTATTCTAAAGGAGGAACAACAGACTGAATTTTATGTTTCGGTGCTATTTCGGGTTGAATATAGACGTAGTGGTCGCATAATAATATGAAGAAAATCGATCTTCTACATTTCGTTGGAGTTGAAGAGTTGGAAATTTCGCTAACATATGATGAAAACTTAAAAAGTTTCAAATGCATCACAAATCTGGATTGAATTTGAGTGCATACGATCCAATTTTAAGCGTCAACATATTTACTGATTTCAAAATTTGTATGATTGCATCTTCCCTGTCTAATTGTCGAAATGTAGACTACGCAAACCAATACCCTCCTCCACGGATGGAGTGCGCATTGGTGGAAACAAGGCGAATGATAACATTTCACCAAACACCACACGCACAAGCATCCTCTCGTGATTTGAACTGATAGCTCCTGCAACAATGGCCTCGAAACCAGCAATCCCATCCGCTGCGGGTTGTTACGATGACATTAAGTTTTCTGAGTCAAAAAAAGAAAAGACCCAAACGAAGTCGAGCCTCGCGCATTAAATCACGGGTTGTCCTCATCTCGTGAAAACGTAGAGCGGGGACCAAGTTCTTTGGTCGAGTCTCCAATTGAGACAAGCTTAGTATCTGCAAACTTCCGATTGTCTCCGTAGCCGTGGAAAATGAAAGAAACAACATGTGTTGCACGAGTGGCCGTGTCCTTTCGAGAAAGAAAGGGGCGTGAAAAAGTTAGGTGGGAGATTCAACTCTCGTTTGAGATCTCACCCTCCTCGTCGCACTTCGTCTAAACCTGAACCTGCTCACGCCAGCCCCGAGACGATCATGACTTGATACCACCACCACTCGAGCACTTAGAAAGAACAGATCATGTCTCGTTAATTACTGATTAAAGTGGCGCTTTCCTGCTCCGACGTGAGCTTGAATGCGATTGCGTTCGCGCCTGACACGCTCGCCCATCCCATAAACAAATCTCCACTATCTACTGACGGAAATATAAATAAAAAGGTTAATACTACGAAAAATTTCAAACTAATATATCTGTAATAAATATATTCTAAATTATTTTTTTGACTATAAAAAACTCTAAACTGATACACTCGTGACAATTTTATCTCGAACTATTTTTTTGATTATAAAAAACCCCACATTGGTCTACTTGTGACAATTTTACCCTCGAACTAATTTTTTTGCCATCAAAAACCCTAAACTGGTACACCTGTGACAAATTTACCCTTCGTTAGTTTCCGTTAAATTTCACTGTTAAATTACTAAGTTTAATGACACGTGGTAATTGACATATGCACCGATTTTGGGTTTTATCTCTCTATTTGTCACAAGTTTATCAATTTATGATTTTTTGTGATATTAATATAATTTAACAGACACTAACAGAGGATAAATTTGTCACAAATGTATCGGTATTTTACCCCTCTATTTGTCATAAGTTTACCAATTTGTGATTTTTTGTGATATTAATATAATTTAATAGATACTAATAGAGGATAAATTTGTCACAAATGTACCGGTTTGGGGTTTTTAGTGGTCAAAAAAATAGTTCGGAGTAAATTTATCACAAGTGTACCAGTTTGAAGTTTTTTGTGGTCAAAAAAATAATTCGGGGTAAAATTATCACAAATGTACCAATTTAAGATTTTTTGTGGTATTAACCCTAAATAAAATGTAACTTTGACAGGCGAAGCAGCTTTGATGAAGATGACGAGTCATTCAAAAGCCAGGGTTGTTCATCTCCTTCTCCCATGTGCATTGCTTTGCACTTCCGTCATCATTATTCACGATCGTATTAATTAAATGCGAGAAACCAGGAGTCACGTTCGGTTTTACTGCGACAAAATCTCTTGAGAACCATTTTTTCCAAAGCATGGTCTTATTCCATTGTCATCAAGATGCCCCCCTCTAGGACTCTTGGAACATTCATCATTAATGCCCAGTTACTGTGACTTTCAAGGCGTTCGCATCACTGCGGTGTTTATGATTATTATAATCCGCTCTAGGATTCTCTCTGCGTGTGATCCTGGAGTTCACACCTGAAGATACAGATCAAGCACGTGCAGCACATTCCAATTTCCAAACACTGCCCAACAACAATGTCCAATTTGTTTACCGATAGTTGGGGAACGGATGAGATATGAAAGAGAAAAGAGAGAGAGATGGACTAGAGTCGCCGCGGTGTTATCAATAACTCACAACGTTCGTTCCACACTCACACTCGCACCACACAGTCTGGTCTTAAGATGCATGTGAGTCGAATCAATACTTTGTTTCGTTTTTTGTTACTATATTATCATTGACGTTGACCCAGATGGACGATAAATGGTGGAGGTGTGGACTAAACAAATCCTTGAAGCCTCTGCGCATTACCTGAAGCCTCCCTGTTATGTGTAGACAAAGGCAAATCTGAACAGTGGCTCTTTGGTGGGTCTATCTTCCTCGTATCTCGTATCTCTCTGTCTCTCTGTCTCGCTGTCAATGGAGGTTCAAGCTCAACTGCAACAAGAAGAAGAATATAATCTGAAAGCGGAAGTGGAGGAAGAGGAAGTGAGTCTGCTGAGAAGGCAGTCCACAACGCGAAAATATGGTGTCGATGAAAGAGGTGTTTCTGGGAATGGCAATGGCAGTACAACCAACGGTAGCACCAGCAACAATCGTACCCATGCAGAAGAAGAGCCAGGAGCAGAACAAGAATTGGTTGAAGAGGTGAATGTTGGGAAAAATGGTGTCGAAGAACAAGGACCAGAGACTGAAGCAGAGCAAGGACCAGGTGAAGAAGTGACGAACACAGAGGCTATTGGCAGTTTTAAAGAAGAAAGGCAGGATGAAGAGCTTAAGGATGAGAATGACAATGGCGGTGAAGAACAAGAAGCTGCACCAGAGCCAGACGAAGTGGATGAGAATGGGAGCAATGGCGGTCAGAAAAGATGTCACATTTTTTGCGCAAGCGGCGAAGACAGAACTCGACAACGAAAATGGGGTCGAAGTGAAGGGGTCGACCTGGACCAACATCGTTCACTTCGACGATGAACGAGGTAAAGTAAAGCCCCAGCAACTTCACTCAATTCAAGTAACTCATGTAGCAGAGGCTTTTCAACTCGCACCATCATATTCGTTCTCGTCAATTCCACGCAGTGCAACAGTGAATGTGACACATCGGATGTTTGAAAGAGGAACTGCATTCTTTTTGACAAATTTTGCAAAATCTGGAGCTGTACGTTGTCCTGCACAAATCGTTCCCATCTTTCTATGTAAAGGATGGGACTTTCTTGCTTCTTACTTCTGACCCGTGCAATGATCTTTCTCTGTGAGCGTGCTCCATCTTGATTTGGTGAGAAGGAAAAGGTGCCGCTTCGCATTTACCAAAACGCCCCGGGTCATTATCTGGTCAGTGGAGTGTGAGAAATAGACCCTCTCTTCCTCTTTACCTCACCCACTCGACTCCATCAATCTTCTGTCTTTTCCATCGCTTAATCTGATCTGCTTTATTAGCATATTTGTTTTGGACTTAGCATTGGAGGATTAGTTCCATTGTACTCCGTTTAATCCGGCTGGACAAGGTTCCTCTTTGTCTGCGAACCTCCTTTGATTTCTGGGTGATTTTTTAGTTCTTTATTGGTTACGCCATCTCGATCCATTTTCTGGGTAGTTCTTTATTGGTCGAATTCTAATTCTGTGTTTCTTACAACTTGGTTTGTCACAGATATGACTCTTTCTGCTGGTTAAGAACACGTTAGGAATCCTTTAGTATAAGCTACTTAATACTTACGGAGAAAATCTTTTGTAACAGATTGTGACTACCTCATTGGAATCTATATCAACAGGTGCGATACCAAACAAGCCAAGTAAATGGCAAAGTTACTTAGAACTGAGACTTCAAAGACTAAACAACGAACTGAGAGGATTATGTTGTTCGTCCATGTTTTGTTTAGTTTCCAATCATAGAGTGGGAACTGAACTACTATTTTTTCCTTAGCAGGAGACGGAGCTAAATTGTTCTGGCTTTTTGGAGAGAGAATAGAAAAAGTGCAAGATCCTTCAGAGGTTCCCGCGGCAAAAAGTAGCGCATTCTTCCGCTTTTTTGCACCAAGGAAGGGGAAAACAGTTTTTCAGCAAGGTAATTTGTTGCCCTGCAGTCCATGATTTAGCAATTCCATCATGAGCATTTGCCAGAAAAGTTTATATCCTGTAACCAAAAAAAAACCTTCTTACAACTTCACAGCTTTACATTCTGTAAAACAGCTTTGAAAATGTGCATGCCTATACGAGCTTTATTAAGGACCAATAGACGCTGTCATTTTCATATTTGTGTGTCCTGACAGTGCAAATTCCATGCATCTAAGGCATAGAATTTATCATCCTTATTAGTAAAAACTCTTTGACAACAACATGATATAGATTTTTTCGATGTGCTTTTCAATATAGATAGGGACTCAATTGGTTGTCTTGGAAAGAGTTCTTTCAATCTACGAAAGAGAGACGGCGGTGTGCTCTTATGCTTGCTAGAAAAGTATGGCTGTGGTGTCTATTATTCGCCCAGTCTTTAAGGCATCATGAGATTGTAGTTGTTCACATCAATTTTAGCAGAAGATATTGAGAATGCCCACTAAATCTTCTTGACATATCCATATGTTCGGTACACCTTTCTATCTTATTCGTTCATTTTTTTGTAAGCATGTTAAATCAACAGCAACATTCTAATGATGGACTGTGTTATAAACATTTCTCAGGCAATGCAAATTAATTTTATAGACTGCTATCTTGATTGTCGTTGCAGATAATGCTGCGACAGAGGCATTGCGGATGGACATAGAGCATGGAGATTCAGCTGCAGCAATTCAGAAGTTGGGTAATCAGGATGCTTTGATCTCATCAACTGAGGGCACTTCTGTAACCATTGAATTATCATCATCTGATGTGGGGCTGCTGAATAACAAAGTCACTCAACCCAAGGAAGTTGAAAAGGAGACCGTGAGCCCTTTGAAAGATGTCACAAACGATTTGAAAAAGGAATCAAGCATTAATACTGAACAAGAGCCTGGTAAGTGGAAGTTCCTCTAGGTCATTTTTCTAAAAAATTAGTATTTTGGTTGGTGCCAAACATGCTTTGTGAACAGTACCTACAAAGCTAACCACTTGCCTTTTCAGACATAATATAGTGAGTATTAATCCAAAAAAAATGGAGACTTTATCTGTTTTTTTATTGCTTCTCTTGCCATTATTTGATGGGTTGATATTTCGAAAAACCCTAAACTGATAGACCTGTGATAAATTTACTCCAAATTAAATTTTTAACCACCAAAAACACAAAATTGGTACACTTGTGACAAATTTACCCTCCATTAGTTTTGTTAAATTTTACCATCAAGTTACTAAGTTGGATGACACGTGACAGTTGACAGGTGTACCGATTTGGACTTTTACTTCTCTGTTTGTCACGGGTTTACCAAGCTGTGGTTTTTCATGATATTAATCCAATTTAACGGAGGGTAAATTTGTCACAAGTGTACCGGTTTTGGGTTTTTGTGATCAAAAAATTAGTTTGAGGTAAATTTGTCACGAGAGTACCAGTTTTGGAGTTTTTTGTGGTATTAACCATTATTCGATGGATGGATTTGGTGCATGATGAACCAGATAGAGACTACCTCGGTGCTCCTGGAAATCTTTTCGTCTTATCCATGGGAGAAAGAAAGTGAACGACCATTAGAACAGTTCAATGGGACTTACAGCACAATATTCTCCCCTTCCCTCTAAACTGAAGTAATTGGGGCCTGTAAGCAAGTTCTCAGATATTGATCCCCTACTCTGAATCGTCATTATCCTCAAAAAGAAAAGGGGGCAAAAAGGAATTACCATGTGTTGCTGAGTTTTAGAGGCATAGACGTCCGCAACAATTTCCTCGGTCATCTCTACACAGCTCTGGATCAAAAAGGGATATACACTTTTGTGGATAGCGAGGAGCTTGGGAAAGGAGAGCAAATATCGCCGACGCTTATGAGGGCGATCGAGGAATCACGCATCGCGATCATCATTTTCTCCGAGGACTACGCTTCATCACGATGGTGTTTGGAAGAGTTGGCGAAGATGGAGTGCAAGGCAATGAAGGAGCTGATTGTGTTGCCGGTGTTTTACAAAGTGGAACCAAGAGAAGTGAGAAGGGCTTATAAGAGAGTTATGGCAAAGCATGAGATAAAGTTTGGGAAGGATTCAAGGACAATGGAGGGATGGAAGAAGGCTCTCTTCGACGCCGGTAACTTGTCTGGGTGGCATATTAATGGTGAGTAAGTAAATTGATGCGACACACTGCTTTGCCACTGTTAGCTGGTGATTGTTTGTTATATTTCAAACCGCATGCAATAAACTACCATTGAAAGTTGATTGATATTGTCAAGTCGGTCTTTTGAAATTTGATTGGAGATACAAAGCGGAGATGTACTAGATAGCAGACTCAAAATTCGAATAACCAAAACATCAAGCTAGCAGATTCTTTGAATTCTATTCTTGCTGTGTGGATAATGATAACTTTGTCTTTGATAAAAGTGATTAATTGTTCCTTAGTCATTATTGTCTAGAGGCGCAGGTTCTTCACAATTTTCCTTAGGCAGATGTTGGGGCAGGTTCATTAAATGTGTTAATTTCTTTTCATCTTATTATTTGCTAAACTTCTTATGTCATTTTCCTTGTGACGTTAGAGGTTGAATATCTGCCATGGCTTTGAAATGCTAAAACATATTTCTTTCTTTTGAGTGCTTATCAGAGATGAAGCGAAGCTCATATGAGACATCGTCGAGAAAATATCAAGTCATCTTGAGCAAACAACACCCTTACATGTTGCTGAGCATCAGGTCGGAATAGATTCCAGAGTTCAGTAAGTGATACCATTGTCGCAAAAAGAGTCGGATGGTCATGATGTTCTCATGATAGGTCTATGGGGACCTGGAGGCATATAGAAGATGATAGTTGCTAAAGCGATATATAATACTATTGAGAGAGAATTTCAGAGATTTAGTTTTTTGGATCAAGTTAGAGAAACTTCGAACAAAAGCAATGGTCTAGTTTATTTGCAACGAAAACTTCTATCTCAAATCTTATCTCGTAGACATCCTACGGTCTATACTAAAGACGAAGGAATTAATTTGATAAGGGAAAGACTTTGTTGCAAGAAGGTTCTCTTGGTTCTTGATGATGTTGACCACTTGGATCAGCTGAAGACGTTAGCTGGAGGAGGCGATTGGTTTGGCAAGGGAAGTAGAAACTTTGTAACATCAAGGGATAAACATTTCTTAACTTCTCATGACATAAATCGTGCGTATGAAGTTAAAACTTTAAACCACGTTGAGGCACTAGACCTTTTTGTTTGGCATATCTGTAAAAGCAGCAAAAAACCTGAAATAAGAAGGGATCTCATAGATAGAGCACTACATTATGCTAGCGGCCTTCCATTAGCCCTTGAAGTGTTGGGCTCATTATTGTGTGGAAGAAATGAAACAACATGGGAAAGTGTGCTGCGTAAACTCTCCAATAGTCCTTGCAAAGATATCGATCGAGTTCTAACGATAAGCTTCGATGGATTGGAGAAGAATGAGAGGGAGATTTTCCATGACATTGCTTGTTTCTTTAATTGAAAAAGTATAGAATACATCAAAAAAGTTCTTGACTGCCGTGACTTTGAGACAACTATAGGAATAGAAATTCTCATCGACAAGTCATTGACAAGAAATGAGCATGGGACCCTACAAATGCATGATTTGGTTCAATTGATGAGTAAGAATATTGTTAAGCAGGAATGTCCCAATAATCCTAGGAAACGCAGTAGATTATGGCTTTTTGAAGATGTTTGGGACATTCTATGGGAAGATACGGTAGAAGTTGTTTAGGTAAACATTGTTATATCTCATTTTTATGCTACTTTGATTTGGATAGTATATTATAAATCTTAATGGAAATTTTGTGTGAGAACTGAATTTGCTCTCTTACGGATAGGGAATGGCCATAGTATTGGACTTGCCCACACCAAAAGAGATAACTATGAGTCTTGAAGAGATAACCATAAAGGCTGATGCTTTCAGAAACATGACAATGTTGAAATGCACATTCTGCCTGAAATGCATATCTCTTCGGAAGGTCCTATCAGTCTCCCTAATAATCTAAGATGGCTTAAATGGCCCAATGCCCCATTATTAGAATTTGGCTCTAAATTTATTGAAATTGATGTCCCAAAAAGTCATATCAGAGATTTAGAAGGCAAAATTAAGGTTAGCGCTTGTGATGATTAGGTTTTCTCTTTTTATAACTACAAATATTTACAAAGCTTAATGATTGTACAGATATTTTTTTTTTTTGCAGCATTTTAGAAATTTGAAGTACATCAATTTCAGCCAATGCAAGTCCCTGGTTAGTGTTCCTGACTTTTCATCGGCTCCAGATTTGGAGAGCTTTTATCATGATGGGTGCAAAAGCTTGGTGGAGGTTCACCAATCCGTTGCATATCTCAACAAGTTAAAATTTTGTCACTACAATTTTGCTCTAACGTCAGTGTCTTTCCTAACACACTCAAGATAAAATCTCTTGATCTCTTTGGTTGCTCTAAACTCGAGAAGTTTTCTGATATACAGGGAAAGTTGGAACATCTAGAAGAGCTTGATCTAGGAAGAACGGCTATTAGAGAACTCCCTGCATCAGTTGAAAATCTTCTCTCTTTGAAGAAATTAAATTTAATAAAATGAAAAAAGCTCTAAATGCTCCCATCAAATGTTTATAAGTTGCAAAATCTCAAGCATCTAAATTTTGAAGGCTGCTCCAATTTTGTCAAGTTTCCAAAGATCTTGGAGGATTCAAACAATCCTAATGGCAATCTGGGATTCCGAAAATTAAAGTGGTTAGAACTTGATGGCAATTTCTAAGAAGTAGAGTTCCTTGAGAGTTCTTCCAGTTTTCCCAAATTAGGGCACCTAGATCTTTCCGAAAACAAGTTTACTTATCTGCCGACATGCATCAACAAATACAAATATTTGGAACACTTAAGTGCAAACATATACAAACGATTCCTCAGCTTCCGCCAAATGTGCATGTCCTTTCGGCAAATTGTTGCAAATCTCTACAAGACTTCCCAGATTTGTTGAGTCTCTCCTCCGACTGCTGTTCGGTTGAATTGTCATCATGTCATAAATTATTTCGCAAAGGGGCAAATATGGCTCATGCATTATCGCTCGAGGTTAGACTCTCTCTCTCTCACGCACACTAACTTTGAGTGCTTGATATGCGTACTATTTGCATGACAAGGGCTCCCGAAGATGAGAAATGTTTGACATTCGCCTAATTGGGAGAGAGACGCCAGAATGGTTTTTTCACGGTAAAGACAGTTCCATATCTTTCACGATTCCTCGGGACTTGTATGACAAGTTGTTAGGACTAGCACTCTGTTTTGTTCTTGGCCCACAGGGAGGAAAAGCAGTTCGTGGTTTTGCTCAAGTCCGAATTCATGTTAACAGCCACATGGTGACTGCCTTTTCAAAAGGCGTGCATTCAATGGACTCCGATCATGTGTGGATAGGATATTTCCCGCGCAGTAGGCTGTGGGTAGGAAAGAAGCATCTGCGAGCGCAGACGATTGCTGCCATATCCAAGTTAACTTCGTACCAGAAACCGAAGTAGAATTGAAGAAGTGTGGATTCCGTCCAATATGCGAGCAACAGGAGGATGATCAGAGGATCGTGCTCCAACCCCATCAGCCGATGAAAACAAATTGGCTTTGGGAAAGAGACTCAGACGAAGACGATTGGATAGACACCGAGGAAGAAGAAAGTTCAAGTGAAACAGATGATGAACTTATCAAAGCAATCGACGAAGAAAAAGAAATCCGAGAACTTGTCGAAGCAGATAAGCTCGACCAAGGTGGATCATATGAATGTGAAGCTACACGAGATCTCTGTCGAAGTTTAAAGACCTTGACAAGGAAGCGATTCTTGCGGAGGTAGAAAATTCGGAGATACCGATTCCAATGCCTTTCGCATTTCCCTCTTTTTTTTACGTCTCTACTGGAAGTTTTTGAATGTCTGCTCCTTCAATTCAAGTTCAGAATCATTATGAAATAAAGGTTTCACGTCATGCTACTGACATGGTTGAAGTTGAGGAGCTTCCTTTTGCCCTCTCTTTCTTTTATGATTTGTGATGCGGATTGCATTAATACAGAGTTAAGTGGATGCTTGTCGAATGGCCATGGCCTTTCCAGTCGCTCTGCGAAACTCATCGTATGGACCTCTGTCAGCTCTCTTCATCCAATCAATGATGCCAATGCTTCATGCTCAATAATTCTGAGATCGCAAGTTTTGCTCATTCTAGCGTGATCATCATCTTTAGGGAAGTGTCGATTTGATTGTGTCAAAGATCAGGAGACTAGTTGATTCCTATGTTGTCACTAGGCAGATTGCATTCCCTCCCACTTCCATTACCATTAATCAGACACGTCACTTTAACATAGTTGTCACATCAAAGTATCTTACCATGTCCGTGTTAATTCTCAAGCTTCGACAATAGCTTTTTTTTTTTTTTGGGTAGAGCAACAGATGCTTTAAGCAGCTGAAATCTTGTACACCGAAAGACAACTCTATACAAATCTAAAGCAGCAATGTCACACACCAGTTCCTCTAGTGGAATATTGTTGCCGCGGAATACAAGAAAGTATATTTATGCCCTAGGCATTATCATTTCGTTCCTTAAATCCCGATCCTTCCCCTCATTTCTCTTCATTTTTATATTAATTATTGGAATGAATTTGTTAACGGGTGTCCTAAGAACTCTTGTTAAGTACCCAATCGACGAAATTTTACGGTATGTAATGCGCGGACCGTCCTCAGCATGGGTCCATAACCCTGCCAAAAAGGAAGTGAAGAGACATAAGCAAACCCAAAAGAAGAAGAAGAAAGGATTTGATATGTGATGCGGAGTGCATTAATGCATAATTAAGTGGATGCTTGTTGAATGACCATGGTGTTCCAAGTAGCTCTGTGAAGTTCATCACATAGACCTCTGTCACCTCTCTTCATCCAATCGATGATGCCAATACTTCATGCTCGATAAGTTTTGCTCATTCTAACGAGATCATCATATTTTCCGAAGGGGAAATCTGATTGTGCCAAAGATCAGAAGACTAGTTGATTCCTCTGTTATTACTAGATAGATTGCATTCCCTCCCACTTCCTTTAACGTTAATCAAATATATCACTTAAATCCTCTCTATCTCATCAACAATGCTTGGAATCCAATCATCTCCGTTCCTGTCGAAGCCAAAGAGCAAGGGAGAGAGAGAGATGCAGATGATCATGGAATATAGCCATCAACTGGCATGAAGCGAACTTGCACAATTCGATTAGAGGAGCCAAAAGGTTTCTGTTTCAGCTCGTTCTTTTCTTGTTATGGAAGTAGTATTGCTAGATGAAGGACACATCGTTACTACAGAATACATGAAAGTACATTTACGTCGTAGCGTATTATCTTGTCATTCCTTAAAATCTCAATCCCTTAGCTCATTTCTCTTTATTTATATATTAATTACTGATAGGACTTTGTTAACGAGTATTCAAAGAGCACTTATTAAGCACCCAATCGACGAAATCTCGTGGTACTTAATGCGCGGACCGTCCTCACCATAACCATGTTAAATAGAATGTGAACAGGCCAAAAGGAGAAGAAAGGATTTCACTTGTTGACTCGAGCGGGGGGGCAAGGCAGTGGCATCATCCTGTTCGAAGTTGCAATGCCACGTCATCTGTACGTCAGATGCAAATTGGAACTCCCTCTATCCTCTCGGACGACGTCGCATGAAACCATCATCCTCATCGCTGCCCGTCCCAAGCCAAGCCAAGCCAAGCCAAGCCAAGACGCCGTTGACTCATCAGTCTCTCTCTCTCTCCCCCTCTGACTAACCATCATGCCTTCTTCAATGGCGCTGCTGATCCTCCGTCGCAACCTCCATGGTCGAACCTCCTCGCTCCTCCAGGCGAGGCTCTTCTCCCGTTCGCCGGAGGCAACGGCGTCAGCGAAGCGGCGGGCCTCGGAGCCGAAGCCCGTCGAGAAGATACCGGTGGCGAACGGAGGCGAGATAGCTTGCAGGATCATGAGGACGGTGAGGAGGCTCGGGATTCGGACCGTCGCCGTCTACAGCGACGCCGACGCCGGCGCTCTCCACGTCAGGTCCGCCGACCAGGCCGCCCGCATCAGTCCCCCTCCGGCTCGCCTCAGTTACCTCTGCGGAGCGTCCATCATCGACGCCGCGCTGCTTGCCGGTGCTCAGCTGGCTAACTAACCTGCTCTTTGAAACGCGCGTGATCGCTGCGATTTCGAGGATGCGGGATTTGGCATGCGGCATGGCGGCGTGTTTGATACTGGTTTGTGAGAAATGATCGTGTTCGTTAGAGCGATGGTTGTTAGCTTGGAGTGAACGGATTTGGTGAAGGTGGAGGAAATTTGCGAGATTTTGGAAGTTTCAAGTATTGGAGCTCAGTAATTCCCATTTAGGGTTGCCTCGGTGAACTTTACTGCTACTCTTACCACATTGTGAATTTCAGATCGGAGGATGAAATTATATTCGCCATCCTGAGCACTCGTGTGAAGAAAGAGTGATAGAAGTGGGCCGAGTTTAAGTAAATTATGAACCTATTTAATACTCATATTATTTTGAGCTTTTATTGCTCTAAACTCATTTATTGAACGTAACTAAGCTCATATAACAACTCGACTCATCATACATGGATTAACAAATTGGCGTATAATCCATATCGACAAGTTCAATGGTGGGAGATAGATAGATGTCAAGTCAATCGTTGATCGCTTGTTGTATTATTATTATTATTATTATTATTCCTAATGTGCATTTGCAAGCGTTTATCATTTCAACTTTGATACGATATATTCAACATTTTTCCTTATACTATGAGATTTGCTCATTGAATCCCTTTTTATTTTTATTTTTATTATTATTTTTTTTTGGTAACCGAGGTGTCCGGGCCAGCTTGCGCGCACCTCGACTATTCCTCAGGGGAGACTAGCACAGCAACCCACCGCCATTTTGATCAGAAAAATGAAGAAGTTATCAAGTCCAATATTTAGGCAAAATAAAGCTCAGTCGTAATAAATTGATAGTAAGAAAGATAGTTGACACCACCTTTTGTAAATGGATCAATTCTTCGACTAGTCATGAAATAACATTTCGTGCTATTTCAAATAATGTCAAACGGATATTAGAGAATTGCATTTTTATACAACAATAACTAAAAAGAATATTTTTATGACTTTGGGCATCTACACGATTTAACATATTACCAGTACACTCCTAACCATTACAACCCATCCTCCACAAACATCACGCTTCATTAGTCCAAGTCATCGAAATTTGGACCACAGCCTCGTCAGTGGTCATGCTGTTGTCGAGGCCAAGCCATCACCACATCACCACAATCCTAGGTGGCTGATGCCCTAGGCTTGCTTCACATAGGCCCCACAAGCTTATCGCAATTGGTTTTGCTAAAATATAGTGCACCTGTTATTATAGTGACGAGGCACTATTACTTTAACTAAAATTAAGTCTCCGCTACCCCGGATTTATGGTATAACAAAATATACTGTTCAAATGAGCACTGTTTCTTTGGCTCGAAAACAAGCAATTTGTTTCTATGAGCACTACATAAAAAATATATATATGCATATATATATATGTCGAGACAAAATCATAGGTATAACTTAAAGTATTGAACGCTGTAAGATGTCTTCTATCTGCACGGGCTCGTCATTGGCAAGATATAGTCGTTTATGGATAGTTCCTTTTTTTTTATTATTGCCCTTAAGTAAATTTGACTTTAAGTTCTATGTAATTATCGATCGAATTATTTTAATCATTACATTTTACTTACTTCTGTCGTGTGAATTTCCTTATTCGGTGACATTATCTTTGTTCATAAAGGTTTTCACCGCATTATAAGTAATCTGTCTATTTCAACTCAGGAAAAACTATATGTTAAAGCTCATTGACTTCTCTATTGTCAAAGTTTTAAGCTAATATTCTAAATATTGATGTACCTTGAAATAACTGAATTAGAAAGTTCTTTAAAAAAAGAAATTTACTCACAAGTTCAAATAAAAATAATATGCGGTGACTTGGTTAATTCGTCAACAATATCTTCTAATTATTATATGTATAATGAGTTTAATTAGGTGGTGTAGAAACATGCGTTTTTTTCTTTGATCGAAAGAAAATTATGTGTGTTGCTCAAAGTGCGTACAGGCACCAAGAACCTGCTTCTGCATTTCCACTCCTATTTGATCTTTCTTTAAGTTTCCTACAGTTTAGTCAATCAAATAATTCAGCCCAAAAGTCTACTTGAATGAGGGGGTCATCTTCTTCCTGTCTTCTTCCTGCCTTCTTTCCACTCATTTTCCCTCACTCTAACTTTTTGAATTTCTCACCATCTTTTTTCGTACCAGTTTGCATAAAGATTCCCTTACTAAAAATCTACAACGTGTTTCTTCATTTTGATCAAGAACAATTAGAGACACCGCTTTATCTTTCCATCTCGTCAAAAGTATTCTTCACCCGTCTGTTGGGGCAAAAAGTCATCTTCATGCATTTGCTTCGGTGTTCACACTCCTTTGAGGTTCAACATTTCTCGAGATGAGGGATCCATTAAAGGAAGATTCCTCTATGCCTTCTTTCTACCCTCTTGAACGTGAGTGAGATCCAACGGGGTAGATGGACAATATTTTGTAATCCTTGAATCAAATCGGGCCAACATAGCCAACCTTCTTAATCTCTCTTTTTGTTTTTGTTTTCTTTTCTTCTTCCTTTGCCGATGGCTGGCCATCGACCATGGCCAAGCTAGCTGGCTTCATCTGGGCGAGGGGAGCCCTCCCCCAGGCCTCCCCTAGGCGAGGCTAGCTCGCCCGACCATCAGCAATAGGAAGAAGAAAGGGGAAAAAAATAAGAAAAAATTAAAAAAGAATACTAAAATATTATTAAAAATTATCCATGTCAGCACCGATTATGCTACTTAGGACAGCCAGCGTCCACATCAACGAATTCCGAGCAAAATCGCCTGTGGCAAGCCATCGTTGTTGTGGCATGCTGTTGTTGAGGCCAAGCCATCACCACAATTCTAGGTCGTCGATACCCTGCCATGACCGTCGTTGGTTGAACCCTATGTAGGCTTGCTTCGCATAGGCCCCACAAGCTTTTCGCAATTACTTTTGCTAAAATATGGTGCACCTATTGTTGTAGTGATGACACTGTATTACTTTAGCTAAAATTAAATCGTCGGTATCCCGAATGTATGGTATAACAACATATACTGTTCAAACAAGCAATTTTTTGTGCAAAAAAGAAGCAATTAATTTCTATAAGTACTAGATCCAACAACAAAAAAGAAGTTGAGACCAAATCATAGGCATACCTTAAAGTCAAAAATCAAACATTGTAAGATGTCTTCTATCTGCACGGGGCTCCGACATTGGCAGGAGATAGTCGTTTATTGATAGTTTCTTTTTATTATTGCCATTAAGTAAATTTGATTTTTAAATTCTATGTATTTATCGATTGAATTATTTTAATAATTACATTTTACTTACTTTTAATATGTGAATTTCCTTATTTGGTGACATTATCTTTGTTCATTAAGGTTTCCTCCGCATTATTGGTAATCTATCTATTTCAACTTAGGAAAAACCATCCGATAAAACTCATTGACTTTTCTATTGTCAATGTTTTGAACTAATATTCTAAATATTGATGTACCTGGAAATCACTGAATTAGAAAGTTCTTTGAAAAAAGTAATCTACTCGCAAGTTCAAATAAAAATAACACGTAGTGATTTGGTTAATTCAGCAACAATATCTTCTAATTATTATTTGTATAAAGAGTGTGATTAGGTGGTGTAGAAACATTTGGTTTTTTTTTTGCATCGAAAAAAATTGTATTCATTACTTGAAGTGGGTAGAAGCACCAAGGACCTACTCCTGCATTTCTGCTGCTATTTCATCCTTCTTTAATTCTTCCCACGGTTCAGTCAAATAATTCAGCCAAAAAGTCTACTTCAATGAGGGGGTCATCTTCCTGCCTTCTTCCCTCTCATTTTCTCTCACTCTAAACTTTTTTAGTTTCTCAGCCATCTTTTTCGTACCAGTTTGCATCGAGATTCCCTTTAATAGAAGTCTACAAGGTGTTTCCTCATCTTTATCAAGAACGATCAGTGACATTGCTTTATCTTTTCGTCTTGTCTAAAGTATTCTTCATACATCTTTTTGGGCAAACAGTCATCATCACGCGTTTGCTTCGGTGCTCACCTCCTTTGAGCTTCAACATTTCTCGAGATAAGAGATCCACAAGGGAAGATTCCTCTGTGCGTTCTTTCTACCCTCATGAACGTGAGTGTGATCCAATGGGATAGACCAACAATATTTCGTAATCCTTGAATCAAATCGAGCCAAGAGAGCCATCCTTCTTAACCTCTGTTTTTTGTTTTTTTTCCTTGCTTCTTCCTTTTGCTGATGGCCAGCCACCGACCATGGTCGAGCCGGTTGGCTTCGCCTGCGAGAGGGTGAGCCCCCAGTGAGGGAGCCCTCACCCAGGCAAGGGTCGGTCTTGCCCAAGCCAAGGCGGCCTTGCTAGGCATCGCCCAGGTGAAGGTGACATTGGGCACCAGATTTAGCCTGGGTGAGGCCAACCCTTGCCGGGCCTCGCTTGGGTGAGGGCTCTACTCGTCGGGGCTCACCCTCGCCTATGGCGGGTGACGCTAGCCCTCCTAGGCATTGCTAATGGGAAGAAGAAAGGGAAAAAAAGAACAAAAAATTCGAAAAAAAAATATTAAATTATTATTAAAAATTATTCATGTTAGCATCAATCGTGCCACTTAAGATGATCGACATCCACATCAGCGAATTTCGGCGAAAATCGCCTGTGATCGACCATTGTTGTTGTGGTCATGCTATTGCCGAGGCCAAGCCATCACCACAATCCTAGGTCGCCAATGCCCCACCGCCATCGTCATTGATTGAACCCTATGTAGGCTTGCTTTGCATAGGCCCCACAAACTTATCACAATTAATTTTGCTAAAATATGATGCACCTGTTATTATAGTGACGTGGCACTGTTATTACTTTAGCTAAAATTAAGTCGTTGCTACCCTAGATTTATAGTAGAACAACATATACTGTTCAAACAAGCAATTAATTTCTATGAGTACTACATCATTAAGGTTTCGTCCACATTGTAAGGAATCTATCTATTTCAATTTAGGAAAAGCTATTTGTGAAAGCTTATTGACTTCTCTATTGTCAAGGTTTTGAACTAATATTCTAAATATGGATGTACCTCGAATTAACTAAATATCGAAATAGAAAGTCCTTTGAAAAAAGTAATTTCCTCATAAGTTAAAAATAAAAATAACATGCAGTGATTTGGTTAATTCATCAATAATATCTTCTAATGATTATATGTCTAATGATATGACAAAAAAAAGATTATATTTATAATGAGTTTGATTAGGTGGGGTAGAATAAGGTGCTTGCGTGCACGAGCTGTTGCCCTTGCCGTAGATATGACTAATGGCAGTCAGGGTTCCACACTTGGTATTTCATCTTTCTTGGAAATATCTTGGGCAACTTCCACGAAAGTCACATTGAACCCGAAATTGTCCAGCAAAAAGCCATCCTTACGCGTTTTTTTCTTTGGTGCTCTTACTCCTTTTAAGCTTCGACATTCTCGATATAAGGGATCCATTAAGGGAAGATCCCTCTACACCTTCTTTCTAGCCTCCTGAATGTGAGCGAGATCCAAAGGGATAGGCTGATAATATTTCGTAACCCCGGAATCAAATCGAGTCAACAGAGCCAATCTTCTTAATCTCTCTTTCTTGTTTTTGTCCCCAAGTTCCTGATATATGGCCTCTTCCAAAAAGATTTACCATGTGTTCCTTAGTTTTAGAGGCACAGACATCCGCAACAATTTCCTTAGTCATCTCTATGCGGCTCTGGATCAGAAAGGGATACACACTTTTGTGGATGACGAGGAGCTCGGGAAAGGAGAGCAAATATCGCCGACGCTAATGGGGGCGATCAAGGAATCGCGCATCGCGATCATCATTTTCTCCAAGGACTACGCTTCCTCGCGGTGGTGTTTGGAAGAGCTGGCGACGATCATGCAATGCGAGGCATGGAAGGAGCTGATTGTGCTGCCGGTGTTTTACAAAGTGGAACCAAGAGAAGTGAGAGAGGGGAGAGAGGCTTATGGGAGAGCTATGGCTAAGCATGAGTTCAAGTTCGGGAAGGATTCGGAAACAGTGAAGAGATGGAAGAAGGCTCTCTTCGACGCGGGTAGCTTGTCTGGGTGGCATATTAATGATGAGTAAGTTAATTGATGCGACGCATTGCTTTGCCACTGTTAGCTGGTGATTGTTTGTTATATTTCAAGCCGCATGCAATAAACTACCACTGAAAACTGATTGATATTGTCAAGTCGGACTTTTGAAATTTGATTGAAGATACAAAGCGGATATGTACTAGACAGCAGACTCAAAATTCGAATAACCAAAACTTCAAGCTAGCAGATTCTTTGAATTCGATTCTTGCTGCGAAAAATAAGGAGAACTTTTTGTCTTCGATAAAAGTGTGGTTAATAGTTCCTTAGTCATTATAGTCTTGAGGCGCAGGTTGTTCGTAATTTCCCTTAGGCAGATGTTGGGGCAAGTTTGTTAAATGTGTTAATTTCTTTTCATCTTATTATTTGCTGACCTTCTTATGTCATTTTCCTTATGACGTTAGAGGTTGGATATCTGCCATGGCTTTGAAATGCTAAAACATATTTCTCTTTCTTTTGAGTGCTCATCAGAGATGAAGCGAAGCTCATACGAGACATCGTCAAGAAAGTATCAAGTCATCTAGAGCGAACAACACCCTTACATGTTGCTGAGCATCAGGTCGGAATAGATTCCCGAGTTCAAGAAGTGATATCATTGTCGCAAAAAGAGTCGGATGATGATGATGTTCTCATGATAGGTATCTGGGGACTTGGAGGCATAGGGAAGACGACGATTGCTAAAGCGATATATAATGCTATTGAGAGCCAGTTTCAGGGATCTAGTTTTTTGGATCGAGTTAGAGAAACTTCGAACAAAAGCGATGGTCTAGTTGATTTGCAACGAAAACTTCTATCCGAGATCTTATCTCCTAGACATCTAACGATCAATAGTGTCGATAGAGGAATTAGTTTGATAAGGGAAAGACTTTGTCGCAAGAAGGTTCTCCTAGTTCTTGATGATGTTGACCAATTGGATCAACTGAAGGCATTAGCTGGAGGAGGCGATTGGTTTGGAAAAGGAAGTAGAATCTTTGTAACAACAAGGGATCAACATTTGCTTACTTCTTCTGGGTGCAAAAGTTGGGTGTATGAGGTTAAAACTTTGAAGCATGATGAGGCACTAGAACTTTTTGTTTGGCATGCCTTTCCAAACAACAAGAAAGTTGAAATAAAACAGGATCTCATACATAGAGCACTGCGTTATGCTAGCGGCCTTCCATTAGCCCTCAAAGTGTTGGGCTCATTCTTATGCGGAAGAAACGAACCAAAATGGGAAAGTGCGCTGCATGAACTCTCCAGGAGTCTCGACAAAGGTATCGATCGAGTTTTGAAGATAAGCTTCGATGGATTGAATGACAATGCAAGGGAGATTTTCCTCGACATTGCTTGTTTCTTTAAGGGAAAAAGTATAGAATACATTAAAAAAGTTCTCGACGGCTGTGACTTGAAGGCAACTATAGGAATAGATATTCTCATCGAGAGGTCCTTGATAAGAAATGAGGATGGGACCCTGCAAATGCATGATTTGGTTCAGTTGATGGGGGAGAATATTGTTAAGCGGGAATGTCCCAATAATCCTGGGAAATGCAGTAGATTATGGCTTTTTGAGGATGTTCGGGACATTCTATGGGAAGATACGGTAATAGTTGTTTATGTAAACATTGTTGTATCTCATTTTTATGTTACTTTGATTTGGATATTATATTATAAATCTCAATGGAAATTTTGTGTGATAACTGAATTTGCTCTCTTATGGATAGGGAACGGATGCAGTACAGGCCATAGTATTGGACCTTCCCGCACCAGAAGAGAGAAGTATGAGTCTTGAAGAGATAACCATAAAGGTGGATGCTTTTAGAAACATGAAAATGTTGAAAATGCTCATTCTGCCTAAAGTGCATATCTCTTCGAGAGGTCCCGTCCGTCTCCCCAATAATCTGAGATGGCTTAAATGGCCCAATGCCCCATCACTAGAATTTGGCTCTAAACTTATTGGAATTGATGTCCGAAAAAGTCTTATCGGAGATTTAGAAGGCAAAATTAAGGTTCGCGCTTGTGATGATTAGCTTTTCTCTTTTTATAACTACAAATATTTACGGAGCGTAATGACTGTACTGATATTTTTTTTTTGGCAGCTTTCTAGAAATTTGAAGTACATCAATTTCAGTCGATGCAAGTCGCTGGTTAGTGTTCCTGACTTTTCATCGGCTCCAAATTTGGAGAGCTTGTATCTTGATTGGTGCAAAAGCTTGGTGGAGGTTCACCAATCCGTCGCATATCTCGACAATTTAAAATTTTTGTCACTATCGTTTTGCTCTAAGCTCAGTGTCTTTCCTAACACACTCAAGACAAAATCTCTTCAAGCCCTTGATCTCTTTGGTTGCTCTAAACTCGAGAAGTTCCCTGATGTACCGGAAAAGCTGGAACATCTAGAAGAGCTTGATCTAGCAATCACGGCTATTAAAGAACTCCCTGCTGCATCAGTTGAAAATCTTCTCTCTTTGAAGAAATTAAATTTAATGAGATGCGAAAAACTCGCAACGCTCCCATCAAGTGTTTATAAGTGGCAAAATCTTGAGCATCTGATTCTTTCAGGCTGCTCCAATCTTGTCACGTTTCCAGAGAACTTGGAGGATTCAAACAATCCTAATGGCAATATGGGATTCCGAAAATTAACGTGGCTAGCACTTGATGGCTGCAATCTCTCAGAAGTAGAGTTCCTTAAGAGTTCTTCCAGTTTTCCCAAATTACGGGAGCTAGATCTTTCCGACAACAAATTTACTCATCTGCCGACATCAATCAACGAATACAAATGTTTGGAATACTTGAATGTGAGTGATTGCAAACAGATACAAAAGATTCCTCAGCTTCCGCCAAAGGTGCATACATTTATAGCAAATCATTGCAGATCTCTACGAGAATTCCCAAATTTTTCGAGTCTCTCCTTCAACTGCTGTTCGGTTAAATTGTCATCATGTCGTAAATTATTCCGCGAAGGGGCAAATATGGCTCATGCGTTATTGCTCGAGGTTAGACTCTCTCTGTCTCTCTCTCGCACTAACTTTGAGTGTTTGATATGCGTACTATTTGTATGACAGGGGCGCCTGAGGATGACAAATGTTGAGATTTGCCTAATTGGGAAAGAGATGCCAGGCTGGTTCGATCCCGGTGAAGACAGTTCCATTGCTTTCACGGTTCCCTGGGACTCGTGTGACAAGTTCTTAGGACTAGCACTCTGTTTTGTTCTTGGCCCAAAGGGAGGAAACGCACTTTGTGGTTATGCTCGAGTCCGAATTCATGTTAACGGCGACATGCTGACTTTCTTTACAAACGGCGCATATTCAACGGGCTCCGATCATGTGTGGATGGGATATTTCCCGCGCAGTAAGCTGCCGGTAGGAAGGAAGAGTCTGCAAGACGATTGCTGCCGTATCCAAGTTGACTTCGAACCAGGAACCGATGTAGAATTGAAGAAGTGTGGATTCCGTCCAATATACGAGCAACAGGAGGATGATCAGAGGATCGTGCTCCAACCCCAAACAAATTGGCTTTCGGAAATAGACTCAGATGAAGACGATTGGATAGACACCGAGGAAGAAGAAAGTTCAAGTGAATCAGATGATGAACTTATCGAAGCAATCGACCGAGAAACAGATGATGTACTTATCGAAGCAATCGACCGAGAAAATGAAAAACGAGGACTTTTCAAAGCAGATAAGATCGGGCCTTCGGAGGAAAGAGACTCAGAGGAAGACAATTGGAAAGACACCGGAACCGGTCGGCAACGGCTCCAAATCTACATGTAATTAGGAAATTGGTCCCTATAAAATATCCATTTGCCGTGACGAATCGCCCAACCGGGTTGCTTTGATGTCAGTTCGAGTTGAATCTGCGCAAAAAAACCAAGAAAAGTCTCTCTCTCTCCTCTCTCTCTCTCTCTCTATTTCTTGGGGAATCTTGCTTTCTTCGTCATCTTGTCGTCTGAATCTGCCCGACCCTCCCTGCTAAAGGGGGGAAAGTCCATAAATTTCCACTTGCCCATCTGCAGTTCCGATCCGCGGCCATCTTCCTCTCGCTCCTCTTCTTCTTGAAATCTTGATCAAAGAGGGAGGAGAGACAGAGAGTGGAAGAGAGAGAGAGAGGGAGAGAGAGGGAGGGAGGGATGGCCGCCAGCCATCTGGGTCTGGTGAAGTTCTTGTTTTTCCTGGCGACCGCCTCCGTCTTCCTCGCGCAGGTAATCGGGAGACGAGGCCTTGTCCCTTCTGCTGCTGCTGCTTCTTTTTCCTTAGTGTCATCTTGGGTTTGCTGATGGATGATCTTAATTTGAGCTCGTTTCTCTAGCTTAGCTTTTGGCGACCGATCATTCTTGAAGAGAACGAAGGACTCTTAAGAATTGCTATAGAAATCGGAGATAATATTCGGTTTATTTTTTTACGCCACCCCCAAAGATGGAGATTTTCAAGTAAAGATTTGCTATTTTGCAAGTCTGAATTTCAATTGATTTCGTGCCGATCATGATCTTTTAGCTGGTGTTATTACCTGCTATCGTTATGGGTCGAGCTTTAGTTTGATTTTTTGAACTTTGGCTTGTTTTCAGTCCTTGAGAATTTCGGGTTGAGCCTGTTCATCATTCTCCTATTTGCTTCTGTGTTGCTCTCTTGGTATGTACGTTTTGCATCATACACTTTCGATTACGGAAGTTGCAAACTTGCTGCTTTGAATTAATGATTGGTTGATATCGTCTTTACTATTTTATCCAAAGAAAGTGGTGTTTTCCTTTTGAAAAGATGGGACTGGTCTAATAATGGGAAACTCGAACGAGGGCAAGAAACCTGATGATCACGATTGGCTTTTCAATGAAAGCTGAAGGTTACCATGTCTTGGTTCTTTATTATGTTGCCTTAGTAAGGTTGTGACTCTCTTTAACCGTGTCTCGGCAGATCAATGCAGAGAAAGCACTTTCCCAGCTCAAGCTCAACTCTCATATCCTCCAGGTAATACACTCCTTGGAGGACAGAGATCGAAGCTCGTATCCATCATCCTTTATTTTTAGTTTCAACAGTATGTCCTGAGCTTCAATATTATTGTGCAGGACTCTGTAATCAAAGAGATAAATGAGAACCCCAATGCTGGATGGCAAGCTGCCATGAATCCTAGATTCTCAAACTTCACTGTAAGTCTCCAAGGCATTACAATGATAAGTCTATTCTATTTGCACAAAGCATTTTGTGTTTTAGTTATTGTCCCGCAAGTTCTAGTTGATAGCTTGATATATATTTTTGGTGTTTCCCAGGTTGGCCAATTTAAGCATCTCCTTGGAGTTAAGCCAACACCTCAAGGGGAGCTCAGACAGGTTCCTGTCAAAACTCATCCAAAATCCTTGAAGTTGCCAGAAAAGTTTGATGCTAGAACTGCTTGGTCCCAGTGCAGCACTATTGGAAGAATTTTAGGTCAGTTTGTTTGCCTGGTCTTTTGTTTGATTTCTTCTAGATATTATGCTGATGCTTTCTCTTTGTTGTGTCTAATGCCAGATTACCTACCAAATGGCAGATCAGGTAATCAAGCTCAAGCTCCTACACCTTCATTACAACTTGTATACTGCCCTAAAAATGCTTACGAATGTTACCTTTTATTGAATCAGGGTCATTGTGGTTCATGCTGGGCATTTGGTGCTGTTGAGTCACTGTCAGATCGTTTCTGTATCCATTTTGGAATGGTAGCTAATCTCTGACGGATTGTTCTTAAATGCTATTATCCTGTATAAAATTGCATTCATTTCGTACATGTCCTGTTTCAGAACGTTTCTCTGTCCGTCAATGATCTTTTAGCCTGCTGTGGCTTTATGTGTGGAGCCGGTTGCAATGGAGGCTATCCCATGTTTGCATGGCGCTACTTTATGCACCACGGCATTGTCACTGAAGAGGTGCGAATCCCTGTTTTTGCCATTTTGATGAGCATTTGTCTAAATCCAAAGGAGTTCAACAGATCGTTCTTTCAAAACTTTTTTGCCTTTTCTCATATATCCTGATTTATACACCTAATGCATTCCTGTCCTAATTTAACAGTGCTATCCATACTTCGATGATATCGGCTGTTCCCACCCTGGTTGTGAGCCTGAATATCCTACTCTGAAGTGTGTGAGGAAGTGTGTGAACGGGAACCAGTTGTGGAAATCCTCAAAACACTACAGCGTCAGTGCATACAGAGTTGATTCCGATCCGCGCAGCATAATGGCTGAAGTTTACAAGAATGGACCTGTCGAGGTGTCTTTCACTGTTTATATGGTATTGCCAGAAGACTTGGTTTGGACTTCATAGTGAGAGTATCCTGTGGCATGGTCAATAGAGGCAAAAGGCTGTGGCTGATTGCATACTCTCGCTTATCTTACCGAGACCGAGCATATCAATACATCATGCATTTTTCCTCTTCTGTCATGACACAGTGACCAAGATTTTGGGACTGCGAAGCTCATCAATACCATTCTTTTATGTGTCTGTAATGTCATTTAATTGCAGGATTTCGCTCATTACAAGTCAGGAGTTTACAAGCACGTTACCGGCGATGTGTTGGGTGGTCACGCTGTTAAGTTGATTGGCTGGGGAACTACCGACAATGGCGAGGATTATTGGGTATATAATCCTCTGGGCATCTTCTTTCTTTATAACAGTTACTAAATCAGTTCTTATGGCTGATCTTCACTCTCTTTTCCTTGTTGCAGCTTATCGCGAATCAGTGGAACCGAAGCTGGGGCGATGTATATCTCTGCTTAAGCTTTTGACTTCACATTAAGAAAAGTTGGCAATCGTGTGTATTGATGTTCTCTCTTTCTTGGACTAAAGATTTTTTCCCTTTTTGTCTCTGAATTGCAGGATGGTTATTTCTTGATCAGAAGGGGCACGAATGAGTGTGGTGTTGAAGAGGATGCAATTACTGGTTTGCCCTCAACCAAGAACCTTGTCAAAAAGGTTGCGAGTGTGGATGATTCCGAGGATGCTTCTCTGTGAAGGGTATGAAATTCTGCGTCGTATTATGTGTTGTTCGTACGCCAGTCCCCGTGGAAGACGATAGTTTGGACTTCATTCAAGCAAGTACTTCCGCAGTTGCTAGTCCTGTCACGGCAGTGATGCTATCGTGCTGTTTTCCTCCTTGTATCAATGGACTCCTGTTTCCGCAAGAACACTCGAAATCTTGATCTATACAAGCTGTACTCATATTTTATCACCACCAACTGCAGTTATACTTGCTGCAGAATTGAACCTCGACCTGTTGGCGAGAGCAACGGTGCCAAGGGTTCACTCTACCACGTGCCGAGACATTAGAAAACTCCATATATGATACATAAATAAGGACCCTTTATATCCATGCAGTACTTGAGTTTGCGCTTGTAGGTTTCCGCTTTCGTTTGTAAGGCATGTCACGTTTAATCTCCCATTTTCTTGCGAAACCTCCCCCTCTCCTGTGAACAAAATTGCTCGAGAATCGTGAGGCAGTTATCTGGAAGGCTCCAGTGTACAAAGGAAACCTCATGGTCTGAATTTCCCGCGATGTGATGAGGTAAACAGAACTCAGAATCCTGTCATCCTACAAACATGAGTAGGACCAAGTGTCAAATTCGATGTCTTTTCGCTCATAAACGAAGGTAATTCATTCATTCCATAGAACCAGCATTTCTCAAACCGTTCCTCAATTGAACTTTATTAGCCAAATATGCCCACAACCAAGCGGATTGACAAATAACATTACGAAGAAGATTCTCACAAATGATATTTTTCCAGTTTCTTGGATCCAGTTCCTTGCAGTTGTTGGCAAAGAGGATAGATGGTCCTTAAATTATGTTGTTTATGGATGAAACAAATTGGAATTCAATCTGCCCAAATGGGATATCATATATTGCTGTTGATATCATATGGACTTTCTTCGGCCAGCCAAGATCTTGTCTATAGTGCTGCAACCTGCAAACAAGGTCCGTCTCTTTCGCACGCGAACCATTAGTACAAGGCACCAATCTTGAAGTGAGATGACTCAATAGTTCTTCAAGGTAGATAACCATAACCAGCGTAAGTATGTCATCTGGCCAATGCAGTAAGATCCCATTAAATCATTATAATGTTCATGCATTAAAAGGGCCGGTGGTGATCCGAGAATTGTACAGAATACCAGAAAGTATATGTACGTCCCGGGCATTATTTTTTCGTTCCTTAAAGCACGATACTTTTCCTCATTTCTCTTCATTTTTATATTAATTATTGGAATGAATTTGTTAACGGGTGTCCTAAGAACTCTTGTTAAGTACCCAATCGACGAAAGTTTACGGTATCTAATGCGCGGACTGTCCTCACCATGGGTCCATAACCCTGCCAAAAAGGAAGTGAAGAGACATAAGCAAACCCAAAAGAAGAAGAAGAAGAAAGGATTTGATATGTGATGCGGAGTGCATTAATGCAGAATTAAGTGGATGATTGCTGAATGACCATGGTCTTCCAAGTAGCTCTGTGAAGTTCATCACATAGAACTCTGGCATCTCTCTTCATCCAATCGATGATGCCAACACTTCATGCTCGATAAGTTTTGCTCATTCTAACGAGATCATCATCTTTTCCGAAGGGCCAATCTGATTGTGCCAAAGATCATAAGACTAGTTGATTCCTCTGTTGTTACTAGGCAGATTGCATTCCCTCCCACTTCCTTCAACGTTAATCAGACACATCACTTTAATCCTCTCTATCTCATCAACAACGCTTGGGATCCAATCATCTCCGTTCTTGTAGGAACCGAAGAGCGAGGGAGAGAGAGAGATGCAGATGATCATGGAATATAGCCATCAACTGGCATGAAGCGAACTTGCACAATCCGGCTAGAGGAGCCAAAAGGTTTCTGTTTCAGCTCATTCTTTTCTTGTTATGGAAGTAGTATTGCTAGATGAAGGACACATCGTTACAGCAGAGTACATGAAAGTACAATTACGTCGTAGCGTATTATCTTTTCATTTCTTAAAATCTCAATCCCCTAACTCATTTCTCTTTATTTATATATTAATTACTGATAGGACTTTGTTAACGAGCGTTCGAAGAGCACTTATTAAGCACCCAATCGACGAAATTTTATGGTACTTAATGCGCGGACCGTCCTTACCATAACCCTGTTAAATAGGATGTGAACAGGCCAGAAGAAGAAGAAAGGATTTGACTTGTTGACTCCAGCGGGGGGGCAAGGCAGTGGAATCATCCTGTTCAAAGTTGCAATGCCACGTCATCTGCACGTCAGATGCAAATCCGAACTCCCTCTATCCTCTCGAACGACGTCGCATAAAACCATCATCCTCATCGCTCCCCGTCCCAAGCCAAGCCAAGCCAAGCCAAGCCAAGACGCCGTTGACTCATCAGTCTCTCTCTGTCCCCCTCTGACTAATCATCATGCCTTCTTCAATGGCGCTGCTGATCCGCCGTCGCAACCTCCATGGTCGAACCTCCTCGCTCCTCCAGACGAGGCTCTTCTCCCGTTCGCCGGAGGCGGCGGCTGCTGCGAAGCGACGGGCCTCGGAGCCGAAGCCCGTTGAGAAGATACTGGTGGCGAACGGAGGCGAGATAGCTTGCAGGATCATGAGGACGGTGAGGAGGCTGGGGATTCGGACCGTCGCCGTCTACAGCGACGCCGACGCTGGCGCTCTCCACGTCAGGTCCGCCGACCAGGCCGCCCGCATCAGTCCCGCTCCGGCTCGCCTCAAGAGGAAACTTGTGAGATTTTGGAAGTTTCCAGTATTGGAGCTCAGTAATTCCCATTTAGTGTTGCCTCTGTGAACTTTACTGCTACCCTACCACATTGTGAATTTTCGATCGGACGATGAAATTATACGAGCAATCTTGAGCACCGGTGTGAAAGAAAGAGCAGTAGAAGTGAGTCAGATTTAAATAAGTTGTGAACCCATTAAATGCGCATATTATTTTGAGTTTTACCACTCTAAACTCATTTGTTGAACATAATTAAGCCCACGTAACAATTTGGCTCCTTATATATAGATTAAGAAATTGGTGTATAACCCGTATCGGCAGGTTCAATGGTGGGAGATAGGTAGATGTCAAGTCAATCGTTGATCACTTCTTGTCCTGATGTGCATTTGCAAAAGTTCATCATTTCAACTTTGATATGATGTATTCAACATCTTTCCTTATGCTACGAGATTTGCTCATTGAATCCCTTTTTATTTTGATCCAAATAATGAAGAAGTTATCAAATCTAATATTTAAGCAAAATAAAGCTCAGTCGTAATTAATTGATAGTAAGAAAGATAGTCAATATCACCTTTTGTAGTTGGATTAATTCTTCCACCGGTCATGAAGTAACATTTCGTGCTATCTCAAATAATGTCAAACAAATATTTGAGAATTGCATTTTTTATACAACAATAACTAAAAAGAATATTTTTATGACTTTGGGCAGCCGCACGATTTAACAAATTATCGGTACACCCCCAACCATTGCGACCCAACCTCCATAAACATCATGCTTCATTAGTCCAAGTCACCGAAATTCGGACCACAGCCTCGTTAGCCATTGATGTGGTCATGCTGTTGTTGAGGCTGAGCCATCACCACAATCCTAGGTAGCCGATGCTGTGCCACAATCGTCGTTGATGGAACCCTATATGGGCTTGCTTCACATAGGCCTCACATGCCTATCGCAATTAATTTTGCTAAAATATGGTGCACATGTTATTATAGTGATGAGGCACTATTAATTTAACTAAAATTAAGTCTCCGCTACCCCAGATTTATGGTGTAACAACATATACTATTCAAATGAGCAATATTTTTTTTGGCTCGAAAACAAGCAATTAGTTTCTATAAGCATTACATAAAATATATATATGTTAAGACAAAATCATAGATATAACTTAAAGTATCGCTGTAAGACGTCTTCTATCTGCACGGGCTCGTCGTTGGCAAAAGATGGTCGTTTATGGATAGTTCCTTTTTTTATTATTGCCATTAAGTAAATTTGACTTTAAGTTCTATGTAATTATCGATCGAATTATTTTAATCATTACATTTTACTTACTCATGTTGTGTGAATTTCTTTATTTGGTGACATTATCTTTGTTCATTAAGGTTTCCTCCGCATTATAAGTAATCTATCTATTTCAACTCAGGAAAACTATATGTTAAAACTCATTGACTTCTCTATTGTCAAGGTTTTAAGCTAGTATTCTAAATATCGATCTACCCTGAAATAACTGAATTAGAAAGTTCTTTGAAAAAAGAAATCTACTCGCAAGTTCACATAAAAATAATATGTAGTGATTTGGTTAATTCGTCAACAATATCTTCTAATTATTATATGCATAATGAGTTTAATTAGGTGGTGTAGAAACATGTGTTTTTTTTTATGTCGAAAGAAAATTATATGTGTTGCTCAAAGTGGGTACAAGCACCAAGAACTTGCTTCTGCATTTCCACTCCTATTTGATCTTTCTTTAATTTTCCTACAGTTTAGTCGGTCAAATAATTCAGCCCAAAAGTCAACCTCAACTTCAACGAGGGGGTCATCTCTCATCTTCTTCCCGTCTTCTTGCTGCCTTCTTTCCACTCATTTTCTCTCGCTCTGACTTTTTGAGTTTCTCAGCCATCTTTTTCGTACCAGTTTTTTTTTTTGGTCTAAAAGAAACGAGTTGATTGAATATTAAGTGTTCAAGAAACTACAACTCGACGAAGGGGCGTCAAAACACAACAAGTCCCATAAAGATTGAGGGGGATGGGCTAGCCAAGAAGGAAGAAGAGAGTTTGTCCGTTGCGCCTTTGCGACCCAATCAGCAGCTTGATTGGCGGATCGGTTGCAATGGGCCACAGTTAGGTTTGTGAATTGGGCCATACGAAGGTGCGCTTCTCTAATAAAGTTTTCCTCTAACCAGCCGACTTCTGTGTGGCTGTACAGTTTCTTCACTACCTCCAGGCTGTCTGTTTCTATCACAATTTCCTGCGTTCTTCTGTCCCCAAGGAAAGACAAGGCATGCAACAGAGCTTGCAATTCGGTGTGCAGCGGGGAGATTGCGGGGACTGTCTTGGCAATCTTTTTCGTACCAGTTTGCATCGAAATTCCCTTTACTAGAAGTCTACAGGGTGTTTCCTCATCTTTATTAAGAACAATCGGTGACATCGCCTTATCTTTTCGTCTTGTCTAAAGTATTCTTCACACGTCTTTTTGGGCAAAAAGTCATCATCATGCGTTTGCTTCGGTACTCACACTCCTTTGAGCTTCAACATTTCTCCAGATAAGGGATCCACAAGGGAAGATTCCTCTGTGCCTTCTTTCTACCTCATGAACGTGAGTGTGATCCAACGGGATAGACCGACGATATCTCGTAATCCTCGAATCAAATCAAGCCGACAGAGCCAACCTTCTTAATCTCTCTTTTTTGTTTTTTTTTTCCGTTTCTTCTTCCTTTTGTCAATGGTCAGCCATCGAACATGATCGAGTCGGTTGGCTTTCGCCTAGGCGAGGGTGAGCCCCTTGGTGAGGGGAGCCCTCACCTAGGCGAGGGTCAGCCTTGCCCAAATTAAGGCGGCCTCGCTGGGTGTCGCTTGAGTGAAGGTGATGTTGGGCACCAAATCTGGCCTTGGTGAGGCCGACCCTTGTCGAGCCTTGCTTGGGTGAGGGCTCTACTCGGCGAGGGTTGCTCTCACCTGACCGGGCCTTGCCTATGGCGGGTGACGCTAGCCTGCTTGGCCATCAGTAATGGGAAGAAGAAAGGGAAAAAAAAGAAAAAGAAATTCGAAAAAAATATTAAAATATTATTAAAATTATCAATGCTAGCACTGATTGTGCCATTTAAGACGGTTGGCATCCACATCAGCGTATTCCGATCAAAATCGCCTATGATTGGTCATCGTTGTTGTGGTCATGCTGTTGTTGAACCCGAGCCATCACCACAATCCTAGGTCGCCGATGCCCTGTCGCGATCATTGTTGATTGAACCCTATGTAGGCTTGCTTCGCATAGGCCCCCCAAGCTTATCACAATTAATTTTGCTAAAATATGGTGCGCTTGAAATTATAGTGACGAGGCACTATTACTTTAGCTAAAATTAAGTCATCGCTCCCCTAGATGTATGGTAGAACAACATATACTGTTCAAACAAGCAATTTTTTTTTGGGGTCGAAAATAAGCCATTGATTTCTGTAAGTACTACATCAAAAAAAGAAAAAGTTGAGACAAAATCATAGGTATACCCTAAATTCAAAAATCGAACGTTGTAAGACGTCTTCTATCTGCATGGGTTCATCATTGGCAAGAGAGAGTCGTTTATTGATCGCTCCTTTTTATCATAGTCATTAAGCAAATTTGACTTCAAATTCTATGCATTTATTGATCGAATTATTTTAATCGTTACATTTTACTTATTTTTGTTATTTGGATTTCCTTATTTGGCGGCATTATCTTTGTTCGTTAAGCTTTCCCCCACATTATAAGGAATCTACCTATTTCAACTCTGGAAAAGCTGTTTGTGAAAGCTCATTGACTTCTCTATTGTCAAGGTTTTAAACTAATATTCTAAATATGAATGTATCTTGAAATAACTTAATATCGAAATAGAAAGTCCTTTGAAAAAAAATGATTTCCTCATAAGTTAAAAATAAAAATAACATGCAGTGATTTAGTTAATTCATCAATAATATCTTCTAATGATTATACGTCTAATGACATGACAAAAAAAAAGATTATATTTGTAGTGAGTTTGATTAGGTGGGGGAAGAATAAGGTGCTTGCGTGCACGAGCTGTTTCCGTAGATATGACTAATGGCAGTCAAGGTTCCACACTTGCTCTTTCATCTTTCTTGGAAATATCATGGGCAACTTCCATGAAAGAAAGTCACATTGAACCCGAAATTGTCCAGCAAAGTGGGTAGAATTACCAAGAACCTGCTTCTGCATTTCAGCTCCTATTTCATCTTTCTTTTATTTCTTCCTCCAGTCTAGTCAAATAATTCACCCCAAAATTGTCCTTCAGCGAAGGGGGTCAACTTCCCGCTTTCTTCCCTCTCATTTTCCCTCGCTCTTAACTTTTTTTGAGTTTCTCAACCATCTTTTTCGTACCGGTTTGCGCAAAGATTTCCTCATTGAAAATCTACAAGGTCTATCCTCATCCTTATCAAGAACAGTGAGAGATCCCGCTTCATCTTTCTTTCCATCCCTCTTCCATTAACACAAACCCCACCTCGTCTAAAGTATTCTTCACACGTCTTTTGAGGCAAAAAGTCATCCTCACGCGTTTTTTTCTTTGGTGCTCGTACTCCTTTTAAGCTTCGACATTCTAGATATAAGGGATCCATTAAGGGAAGATCCCTCTACACCTTCTTTCTAGCCTCCTGAATGTGAGTGAGATCCAAAGGGATAGGCTGATAATATTTCGTAACCCCGGAATCAAATCGAGTCAACAGAGCCAATCTTCTTAATCTCTCTTTCTTGTTTTTGTCCCCAAGTTCCTGATATATGGCCTCTTCCAAAAAGATTTACCATGTGTTCCTTAGTTTTAGAGGCACAGACGTCCGCAACAATTTCCTTAGTCATCTCTACGCGGCTCTGGATCAGAACGGGATACACACTTTCGTGGATGACGAGGAGCTCGGGAAAGGAGAGCAAATATCGCCGACGCTTATGAGGGCGATCGAGGAATCGCGCATCGCGATCATCATTTTCTCCGAGGACTACGCTTCCTCGGGGTGGTGTTTGGAAGAGCTGGCGACGATCATGGAATGCGAGGCACGGAAGGAGCTGATTGTGCTGCCGGTGTTTTACAAAGTGGAACCAAGAGAAGTGAGAAGGGCTTATAAGAGAGCTATGGCTAAGCATGAGACCGAGTTCGGGAAGGATTCAGAAATAGTGAAGAGATGGAAGAAGGCTCTCTTCGACGCGGGTAGCTTGTCTGGGTGGCATATTAATGATGAGTAAGTAAAGTAATTGACGTGACGCATTACTTTGCCGCTGTTAGCTGGTGATTGTTTGTTATATTTCAAGCCGCATGCAATAAACTACCACTGAAAACTGATTGATATTGTCAAGTCGGACTTTTGAAATTTGATTGAAGATACAAAGCGGATATGTACCAGACAGCAGACTCAAAATTCGAATAACCAAAACTTCAAGCTAGCAGATTCTTTGAATTCGATTCTTGCTGTGAAAAATAAGGAGAACTTTTTGTCTTCGATAAAAGTGTGGTTAATAGTTCCTTAGTCATTATAGTCTCGAGGCGCAGGTTGTTCGTAATTTCCCTTAGGCAGAAGATGTTGGGGCAAGTTTATTAAATATGTTGATTTCTTTTCATCTTATTATTTGCTGACCTTCTTATGTCATTTTCCTTATGACGTTGGAGGTTGGATATCTGCCATGGCTTTGAAATGCTAAAACATATTTCTCTTTCTTTTGAGTGCTCATCAGAGATGAGGCGAAGCTCATACGAGACATCGTCGAGAAAGTATCAAGTCATCTAGAGCGAGCAACACCCTTACATGTTGCTGAGCATCAGGTCGGAATAGATTCCCGAGTTCAAGAAGTGATATCACTGTCGCAAAAAGAGTCGGATGATGATGATGTTCTCATGATAGGTATATGGGGACCTGGAGGCATAGGGAAGACGACGATTGCTAAAGCGATATATAATGCTATTGAGAGCCAGTTTCAGGGATCTAGTTTTTTGGATCGAGTTAGAGAAACTTCGAACAAAAGCGATGGTCTAGTTGATTTGCAACGACAACTTCTATCTCAGATCTTGTCTCCTAGACATCCTATGGTCTATACTAAAGATGGAGGAATTAATTTGATAAGGGAAAGATTTTGTTGCAAGAAGGTTCTCTTGGTTCTTGATGATGTCGACCAATTGGATCAACTAAAGGCGTTAGCGGGAGGAGGCAATTGGTTTGGCAAAGGAAGTAGAATCTTTGTAACAACAAGGGATCAACATTTGCTTACTTCTTCTGGTTGCAAAAGTTGGGTGTATGAGGTTAAAACTTTGAAGCATGATGAGGCACTAGAACTTTTTGTTTGGCATGCCTTTCCAAACAAGAAAGTTGAAATAGGACAGGATCTCATGCATAGAGCACTGCATTATGCTAGCGGCCTTCCATTAGCCCTCAAAGTGTTGGGCTCATTCTTATGCGGAAGAAACGAACGAGCATGGGAAAGTGCGCTGCATAAACTCTCCAAGAGTCTCGACAAAGGTATTGATCGGGTTCTGAAGATAAGCTTCGATGGATTGGAGGACAATGAGAGGGAGATTTTCCTTGACATTGCTTGTTTCTTTAAGGGAAAAAGTATAGAATATATCAAAACAGTTATTGACGGCTGTGACTTTGAGACAACTATAGGAATAGATATTCTCATCGAGAGGTCCTTGATAAGAAATGAGTATGGGACCCTGCAAATGCATGATTTGGTTCAGTTGATGGGGAAGAATATTGTTAATCAGGAAGATCCCGATAATCCTAGGAAACGCAGTAGATTATGGCTTTTTGAAGACGTCCTGGACATTCTATGTGAAGATACGGTAAAAGATGTTTATGTAAGTTTTGCTAGATCTCAGTTTTTATATTACTTTGATTTGAACGGTATCATGTAAATCTCAACGGAAATTTTTTGTGACGACTGAATTTGCTGTGTTATGGACAGGGAACGAATGCAATAAAGGCCATAGTTTTGGACTTGCCCGCACCAGAAGAGATATCTATAAGTCCCGATGCTTTCACAAACATGAAATTGTTGAGATTGCTCGTTTTGCGTGGAGTGCATATCTCTTCACAAGACCCTGTACGTCTCCCTAATAATCTAAGATGGCTTGAATGGCCCAATGCCCCGTATCTAGAATTTGGCTCTGGTCGAAAGAAACTTGTTGGACTTGACGTCCAGTTTGGTCATATTAGACATGTTAGACACTTAGGAGGCAAATTTAAGGTAAGCGATTGCGATGATTAGCTTTCCCTTCTTTGTAGCTATAAAAATTTGTAGAGCTTAATGACTGTACTGGTATTCTTTTTTTTGCAGGATTTTGTAAAGTTGAAGTACATCGATTTCAGTCATTGTGAGTCCATGGTGAGTGCTCCTGACCTTTCATCGACTCCAAGTCTGGAGAGCTTGAATCTTGAAGGGTGTAACAGCTTGGTGGAGGTTCACCATTCCATCGCAAATCTCGGCAAGTTAAAATTTTTGTCACTACGCTTTTGCTCTAACCTTAGTATCTTTCCTAACACACTCAATGCAACATCTCTTCAAACCCTTGATCTCTTTGGTTGCTCTAAACTCGAGAAGTTTCCTAATATACCAAGAAAGATGAAACATCTAGAAGAACTTAATCTAGGAAGGACGGCTATTAAAGAACTCCCTACATACATTGAAAATCTTATCTATGTGAAGAAAATGCAGTTAAGAAATTGCAAAAACCTCGCAAAGCTCCCGTCAAGCATTTATAAGTTGCAAAATCTAGAGCATCTAAGTCTTCGAGGCTGCTCCAATTTGGTCATGTTTCCAAAGAACTTTGAGGATTCAACCGATCCTAATGGCAATCCGGGATTCTCAAATTTACACCACCTAGAACTTGATGGCTGCAATCTCTCAGAAGTAGAGTTCCTTGAGAGTCCTTCCAGTTTTCCCAAATTGGGGAACCTGGATCTTTCCAAAAACAAGTTTACTCATCTGCCAACATGCATAAACAAATACGGTGATTTGGAACACTTGCTTGTAAATAATTGCAAACAGCTACTAGAGATTCCTCGGCTTCCGCCAAATGTGCATATCCTACGTGCAAATAGTTGCAAATCTCTACAAGAATTCCCAGATATGTCGAGTCTCTCCTCCGATTGCCGCGTTGTTGACTTTTCATCATGTCGTGAATTATTTTGCAAAGGGGCAAAAACGGCTAATGTGTTATCGCTCAAGGTTAGACTCTCTCTCTCTCTCTCTTTCTCTAACTTTGAATGCTTGATATGCGAACTATTTGTATGACAGGAGCTCCCGAAGATGACACGCGCTGACATTCTCCTGAGCGGAAGAGAGATGCCAGAATGGTTTCTGCCCTGTAAAGACGGTTCCATATCTTTCATGGTTCCCGGAGACTTGTCTAACAAGTTCTTAGGATTAGCACTCTGTGTTGTTCTTCGCCCGAAGGAAGGAAAAGCGGTCCATGCTGGCTATCACATCGATATTCGTATCAATAATGGCCAATGGCAGTTTTTAATGAGTGGACTGAAACGTGTATCTAAATGTGATCTTGTGTGGATTGAATATATCCCGCGCAGCTGGCTGCCTATAGAAAGGGAGCTTCCGCGAGACAATTGGAGCCATTTTCAAGTTCGCCTTAGGGTAACAAAAGAAAGATTGATTAAGTGTGGATTCCGTCTTATAAACGAGCAACAGGACGATGATCTGAGGGTCGTACTCCAACACCATGAGGAAAGTGACACGAAAGAAGACACATGGTTGAACGAGGTGAAAGAAAATTTTCCATGGGAAGAAGAGGATGACTTGTGCGAAGAAAATTACTACTGCCGATATGGATCGGCAACTTGTTGTTGGTCTTCACAATGTCGAAGTCACGACTTGGAGAGGAAGCTATTCTTGGGGACATCCTACAGAATAAAAAAAAGACGAACTACTGGGCCGTCTCTCTCGATTTCCCCTTTTTCCGACTCTACTGGATGACCTTTCTGCTCCTTCAATTCAAGTTCAAAATCATTATGAAATACAGGTTGCACATCATGCAGATGATGTGGAATATAGCTATCAACTGGCATGAAGCGAACTTGCACAATCTGGTTAGAGGAGCCTAAAGGTTTGCGATTCAGCTCGTTCTTTTCTTGTTATGGAAGTAGTATTGCTGGATGAAGGACACATCGTTACTGCAGAATACATGAAAGTACATTTACATCCTAGCGTATTATTTTTTCATTCGTTAAAACCTCAATCCCCCTAGCTCATTTCTCTTCATTTTTATATTAATTACTGAAAGGATTTTGTTAACGAACATCCGAAGAGCGCTTATTAAGTACCCAATCGACGAAATTTTATGGTATTTATTGCGCGGACCGTCCTTACCATAATCCTGTTAAATAGGATGTGAACAGGCCAAAAGAAGAAGAAAGGATTTGACTTGTTGACTCGAGCGGGCGGCAAGGCGGTGGAATTTCCCGGTTCAAAGTTGCAATGCCACGTCATCTGCACGTCAGATGCAAATCCGAGCTCCCTGTATCCTATCGGACGACGCCGCATAAAACCATCATCCTCACCGCTGCCCGTCCCGACTCCCAAGACAAGAAGACGCCGTTGACTCATCTCTCTCTCTCTCTCTCAGACTAATCATCATGCCTTCTTCAATGGCGCTGCTGATCCTCCGTCGCAACCTCCATGGTCGGACCTCCTCGCTCCTCCAGGCGAGGCTCTTCTCCCGTTCGCCGGAGGCGGCGGCTGCTGCGAAGCGACGGGCCTAGGAGCCGAAGCCCGTCGAGAAGATAGTGGTGGCGAACCGAGGCGAGATAGCTTGCAGTTGCAGGATCATGCGGACGGCGAGGAGGGTGGGGGTTCGGACCATCGCCGCCTAAAGCGACGCCGACGCCGGCGCTCTCCACGTCAGGTCCGCCGACGAGGCCGTCCGCATCGGCCCCGCTCCGGCTCGCCTCAGTTACCTCAGTGGGGCGTCCATCATCGACGCCGCGCTTCGCACCGGTGCTCAGGTGAGGGGTTGAGAACTAACTAACCTGCTGGTTGAAACGTGTGTAATCGCTGGTGTTGGAGGACGCGGGATTTCGCATGTGGCATGTTTGATACTGGTTTGTGAGCAATGATCGTGTTCGTTAGAGCAATGGTTGTCAGCTTGGAATGAATGGAATTGGTGACGGTGGAGGAAACTTGTGAGATTTTGAGTTTCAAGTATCGGGGCTCAGTAATTCCCATTTAGTATTGCCTCGGTGAACTTAGTGCTACTCTACGACATCGTGAGCTTTGGACGGATGATGAAATTATGTGCGCTATCCTGATGAATGCTGAGGGAGCATTTCTCTTTCTCAAATTGTTACCATGTGTCTGGACGAATTAACATTTCCCAATTGTTTCTTGCCTTTTTTCCTGTTGCTCTAAATCCCAAGTTAGGTGGCCTTCTGTTGGCTGAAAGAGCGGTTGAAGGGTTATGGATATCTGCTCTGTATTAACTTAATCTCTGTTAATTCAGTAGATTGCAATTGCCTAATTTTTTAGTACGTGTGGGGCATGCTTTCAGCATGGCTATCTTTTTTATAACTAGGTTATCCACCCAGGATATGGTTTTCTGTCAGAGTCAGCTGAATTTGCTCAGCTCTGTGAAGAAAATGGCCTCACTTTCATTGGTCCTCCTGCATCAGCTATTAGAGACGTGGGTGACAAAAGGTATGAAAGAGGAACCTTCTGCCATGGTATGTTCGCTGTTTCGATGCTAATTAGGTCTGCTCAATTGGTTCCATGTGGGAGACAAGAATTCTGTATCTTTATTCTTTGAATGATAGTATATGCTTTATCCAGTGCGTCAGAAAAAGATAATGGGTTCTGCTGGGATTCCGCTTGTGCCTGGATGTCATGGTGATGAACAGGACATTGACTTTATGAGGTCGGAAGCAGAGAAGATCGGTTATCCCGTTTTGATAAAACCAACACATGGAGGTGGTTTGAAGGTATGTTTCTCTCTTTGTCAAAAACATGCAAATCCAATTTTATAGGAATAAGAACCATTGTTTGCATAAGGGTTAATACCACGAAAAACCCTGAACTGGTACACTTGTGACAGATTTATCCCAAACTATTTTTTTGACCATAAAAAACCCCAAACTGGTACATCTGTGACAATTTTATCCCGAACTATTTTTTTGACCACCAAAAATCCCAAACTGGTACACCTGTGACAATTTTACCCCGAACTAATTTTTTAATATTATTTTTTTTATTTTTCGAATTTTTTAATTTTTCTTTTCTTTTCTTTTTCCTTTCCTTTTCTTTTTTTTTTTCCTTCATCTTCATTGGACCAACAATGGATTGTTATATTGTAATTGATACCACAATAATGTGACACGTAACATGAATGCTACATTTTGACCCAAAAATAAACATGAACGCTAAATGAAAAACTTTCTTTTATATGCATGAATTTTCATACCAACCACTTTTTTCTACGTTTAAATGTCTCGCAAAAAAGACATTATATTATTGTCGTGTCTTTCTTATTTTTGGGTGCAAGTGGATAGGCAAACTGATGGGGTCCAACGCAGGCTTGTTACCTAAGCTTAGAGTATAGCTAATCAATAATTTCTATACGTCCTGCTTGCCAATTTAATTTAACAGATTAATTTACAAAATTAGTATATTTTATATATAAGATGAGAGATATTATATGTGCATGGCGATTCATAAATCAATATGATCACTTGAAATATATAATAAATAAAACGCAAGAAGAATTTTTTGTACTATTTCTAATTGATATAGTAAGAAATTATAAAGAAAAAAATTATAGATACAAACTTACAAATTTAATTTCAATTTAATATGCCTTACCAAATTCACACTTCCTGAATTTTTTTTTGTTTGAGGTTAAAGATGAAGGAAAAAAAAAGAAAAGGAAAGGAAAAAGAAAAGATAAGAAAAACTAAAAAAAATTCGAAAAAATAAAAAATAATATTAAAAAATTAGTTTGGGGTAAAATTGTCACAGATGTACCAGTTTGGGGTTTTTGGTGGTAAAAAAAATAGTTTGGGGTAAAATTGTCACAGATGTACCAGTTTGGAGTTTTTTATGGTAAAAAGAATAGTTTGGGGTAAATCTGTCACAAGTGTATCAGTTTAGGGTTTTTCGTGGTATTAACCCTTTGCATAAAAAGCTGTTGACTTTTGTGCAACTTCCAACATACAGAGTGTGATCAGAAAGAAGGGAGTATGCTACAATAGATATGCGTGCTTCTTTTTTGTTTATGAACATGCCCGTAATGCTAATTTCAGTAACTTAATGTTTGTTTCATAGACCAATCAACTGGAAATAGATAAGTTGAAGGGAGTAATCTGTCATAAAGCTGCTGAAGTGGATGCAACAAGGTGTGATGGAAGGACTCCCATTGATTTGGAGGATGAGATCTTCCATCTAGTCAGTTTGCAAACAATAAGTAGCTTCTGCAAAGTTGAAGATGGTTTAATGGCCTTGTTAGAGAGATGTCTTGAGTTAGAAGCTGAGCAGTCTACATGTATACTTTGTAGTTACACCGATCATTTTCAGAGCACTAAATCTGAGGATGTTGGCTGGGGCTGTGGTTGGCATAATATCCAAATGCTCAGTTCTCACTTACTAGCAGAAAGGCAGGAAGCGAAAGAGGGGCTATTTGGTGGTTCAGGATTTGTTCCTGATATCGTGTCGCTTCAGAGATGGCTCGAGATTTCTTGGAGGAGGGGCTTTGATGAAGTTTGATCAGAACATTTCAATCACAAAATCTACGGTTCTAGTAGTTGGATCGGAGCTGCTGAATGTGCTGCTCTTTTTCGTTCTTTTGGGCTTTGGGCAAGGATAGTGGATTTTGGTCCAAAGAACCTTGAATCAGTCGTTCTATCTGTTCCTGGTTCTAGAATAGACTCACAAAGTGTAAGAGCAAGAGAAAAAGGGAATGCAGTTCAGATTCGTGGCCCAATGGATAGATATTTGGCCAAGAGGAAACAGATTTCCCCTGAAGTTTGTTCCTCCATAGGACGCGCTGGCTGTTCTTACATTCAGCAAAATCAAGTTTCAGATAGCAGTAATGAGGATCTGGGCATAAGTGCTGCCAGATCTAGTAAGGGTCAGGAGGTCCTTACTGATTGGGTGTGGAGATACTTTTCAGATAAAAGCTTCATAAATAATTGTTTGAGTTGTGTCCCAATTAGCAGAAACACGTAAGTGATTGCCTTGATATAATGTTATCCTGATCATATTACTAATGCTTGGGTCTCTAGTGTCTGATAAATACTACATTTGAGTGCTTTGGTGAGCAGGCCTCTTTATTTTGAACATGATGGACATTCAAGAACCATCATTGGGATTCAAGTCATACATCAACGAAAGGGGATGCAGAAATGCAATCTCTTAGTACTTGACCCCTGGTCATGTAAGTATCCACTATCGTGTTAGTGAATTGTTCCTTATCTTTATTTTCAAAAGGTATAAACAAGGCAGGACATGTGCGTGATTTTGCTACTAATACATAATATACTGTTGGATGTGTCCTAGCCTCAGCCAAAAGTGGTGAGTGAACTATGTTTAAGTTAGGACTGGGAGCAATAGACTGTTGTGATGGGATATCAGAAAGCATTGGGAGGTCTTTGTTCCAAGATAGCAATATTGATAGCCTAGTTAGATTTTGCAGTAGAAATTTCAGTTAGCTTTGGAGTAGAGGTGAGCAACTGGCAGGTTCAACCTGGGAACTCCACCCCACCAGCCTCACCCAATTGGTTCCATGCTGGTTCACAAGGGGCACGAGTAGGTTTGTGAGTAAAAAGTCAGAGAACTGGCCTTGACCGATTTGGTTTCTGGTTTTATGCTGTGATTATAACCTATTTTTACTTATGTAAAAAAATTTAACAAATAAGTTAGATATGGGGATTGAATCTGGGTGCCCTAGGTACTCTATCAGTGCTTTAAGCAATTTGCTTAAAGTTGTTGACATGACATGTTATCCTTAATTCACAATTATATGGCTAAAATTTTATGGAGTTGTAAAAAAAAAGGGGGCAGCGCCGGTTCCAGGCCGGTTTCTAAGGGACCCTTTTCGGTTCTCAGTTCCAAATACAGGGAACCTGCTCTGACAAGGTAAGTTCTATGTTCCCGGTCTGGAATCTATGTAGCTTGGAGCCAATCACTCCTATTTTGGAGTGTTCTTAAGACAGCAATGTAGGGATCTAATAAAAAGCTATTTCGTATAAAGTTCCTCACTCAAAGCAGAAGTTTTATCATGGTATACCGATGTTTTTGACGGACAAAGGACACAGAATTGACTAATGAAGCTTGGGGAGGACGAACAAAAGATGCTTCTTATTAAAGTGAGAATTGAATAAGGAACTTTGGGTAGGTCACAAGTGGAATGCCTCTTCTGAAACTTAAATTTGTTATGAGAGCCTTCTTAAAACATAGGTTGCTGATATGCTAGAACATGTATTAAGAAAAGGCACTCTCGCATTCTACCTGAATGTGTGAATACTGATCATGAATATTATCGGCAAAAAAAATTTGAGAATGGGTAGAGGTACTTGGAAGGAAAAAGATCTGAATAATACTATTGGTTTGTCGTTTCTGTTAGCAAGTAATTATGAACCTAGGGTATTGATAAGATTAATCCACTTTAAACACCCCCTCCTCTCGCCCCTGCAAAGGAAAAAATTCACCTACACAAAGGAAGTAAAAAAAGAGAAAGAAACTCACAATTACAATGCGTATAGATAATATTTTGACCTTTCCTGTAGTTTTCAAAACTTTCAGTCGAGATTTCTTCTCTCAGTTAGAGAGAGATATTCTTGCCCATTGGTTTAGGAAATTTGAAAGAAGTCTTACTTTTTGCTTCAGAGTAATTAAAAACTCATACTGGAGTGGTTGATATCTTTCAGTGTTTTGGATATTCAAGATCCACAATATCCAGTTATTCAGGCGTTATCATACATTGTTTAATTGCCAGAACTATGATCACTTCATTGCACGATGGTCAAAGCCATAGTTCGGTGAGACTTGTGCTTGTTTATTTGCATTCTTACCAAATATTTTATGAGTTACCTGTGTGTTTATGTAGAGAACAGCTACACTGGAAAGATCACTGAAAAGAAATGCCGGGTGGCAGAAGCTTATAAAAAGGGGCGTTCATACTCTGAAGGAAGCCACAATACCAGGTTAGACTGTTTTTCTGGGATTTTTTGTTAAATCCTGAGGTCACGACTATGGGCCTGAATTGCCTGATTCAGTCATTTGTTTCAGTTGTGTTATATTGATCCTGGAATTGCAAAAGGAGAAGAGTTGGAGCGGCTCAAAACAATGGACAGTGTCTACATCGAAATCTAGAGATGAATAGAAAGTTGATGTGCGCCTCTTTGAAGCATTACCAACTATATTTAAGGTCATGGCGTTTTGGCTTTTGACTGCACATCAAACGAGTAATGATGTAATGTTGCACATAATAAGACCGACGCACTGCTGCCAAGGCGCCATAAAGAAAAGGACGGAGCTAGACTGTGAGAATGACATGTAAATTGTATATGTATAAGTTGTCTTTAGAATTAATAGTGGTTGCGATACATTTCTGAAAGATTTTACTCTTAATAAGCTCTAACTCTGGAATGACCTTGAACGAGGATCAAACGGAGCAAGATCTACCTATTTCTCGCCCTATGCTTGAGAAGATAGTCTCTTCCTGAATCTGTGCCGGAAATTTTGGATCTGTCAGGATCCAGGAGCTTAAGTCGGGATCTTGAAATAGATTTGTTCATACAAACAAACAAAAAAGAGGAAACTTTGCATTATAGTTTTCTTCCTGGGCGTAACTTTGGTGTCCCCAGTGTTTCTTAAATGCGCTCAACCTATCAGCGCAGCATGGGGTTAGCCATGAATGACCAAGAACTGCTTTGCTACATCACGTGGACCATGATGTATGGACATAGGAGGGGTGCTTGGTCCTAGTTTTGCGGCCCGCTCCAGGAAAAGAATGGAGCTTAGCATGTGTCTTAACTGGACCACACTGATTAGTGTCTCTGAGTTTGGCCATTTGTTCTAATTTGGCCAGACTATGAACATACTCAGGGCCAAATGAAGTACGAATCAGTTCTTGCATTTACTCGATGACCTGACCTCATGCGGTGCCTTTCAGTCTTCGTCCACGAGTTGGTTAGACAGATGGCGAACTTCCATTTATGAAGGGAGCGTAGTAGGCACGTTGTTGGTTGAGAACCTTGTTTCTGTTTTGGCATTGATTGACATAATCAATCACAGTTTAAACGACATCGGGACCCAACTCAGAGGGACCCAACTCAGTGCTTGCAAAACGAAAGAGAGGTGTCTTGTTGCACGTCTGGAAGTCCTACGTGTTGAGAGATTTTAATGGAGTCGATGGACTCTGATGCCGTGTCGAAGGATTCAGGCGAGTTTAGGTGCGTGTGAACTTTGGGATGTTTCATTGAGCATGCCTAGCTAGCCAGAAATTACTATCGATCCATTCCAAGATAAATTTTGCAATCATGCTGCTTTAGTACTTAAATTTATTTAAGTTGGACATGCATTGCCATTTACTTGCTATTCTAAAAGAGGAACAACAGACTGAATTTATGTTTCGGTGCTATTTCGGATCGAATATAGACAGAGTGGTCGCATACTAATATAAAGAAAATCGATCTTCTACGTTCCGATGGAGTTGAAGAGTTGAAAATTTCGCTGACATACGATAAAAACTTAAAAAAACTTCAAACGCATCACAGATCTAGATTGAATTTGAGTGCATACGATCCAATTTTAAGCACCAACATATTTACTGATTCCGGAATTGGTATGACCGCATCTTCTCTATCCAATTGTCGGAAACTCAGTGGACGACGCAAACCAGTACCCTCCTCCATGGATGGAGTGCGCATTGGTTGAAACAAGGCGAATGATATTTCACCAAACACCACACGCACAAGCATCCTCTCGTGATTTGAATTGATAGCTGCTGCAACAATGGCCCCGAAACCAACAATCCCATCCACTGCAGGTGGTTGCGATGACATTAACTTTTCTGAGCCAAAAGAATAAAAGACCCTGACGAAGTCGGGCCTCGCGCATTAAATCACGGGTTGTCCTCATCTCGTGAAAGCGTAGAGCCGGGACCAAGTTCTTTGGTCGTGTCTCCCAACCGAGACAAGCTTAGTATCTGCAAACTTTCGATCGTCTCCGTGGCCATGGAAAATGAAAGAAACAACATGTGTTGCACGAGCGTGTGTCCTTTCGAGAAAGAAAGGGGCGTGAAAAAGTTAGGTGGGAGATTCAACTCGTGGGAGATTCAACTCGCGTTTGAGATCTCACCTTCCTCGTCGTACTTCGTTCAAACCTGAACCTACTCACACTCGCCCCGAGAGGTGAAAGGATGTAGCGAGAATAAAAACAGATACAAAAGATAGAGAAAATAGACGATGCACGAATTTACCCATGTTCACCCTCGAATAGGATTACGTCCTGTAAAGAGATTTCACTATAATTTTTGATTTACAGCTACTCCACTTATATATGTGCTCCAAACAGATCCAAAACCCAAACCTATACGAAATCTCTTAATCTCGCACCATACGGGCTAACTTAAATAAAAGCCCAAACCCGTTGAGGTTTTGGGGGCGCTGCCCCCTAGCCCTCGCTCGCTCACCGGCGAGCAGGGCAGCCGTCCGCTGATCGGTCAGCAGAAGCCCCATCGAGGGGCGCTACCCCCGAACCCCCGCCCGCTGATCGGGCATCGGGGCACCCGTGTCGGGGGCGTTGCCTCCAACCCCCCGCATTCCGCACGCAAAGGTCACATGTCGTCGGATAACAACACTTCAGTTTCCCTAAACTCATATGGGCATACTCGATATGAGAAATAAGGGTTTTCGAAGTATTTGTCAACTCCAACAAGAAGATCATATCTTGATACCACCACCACTCGAGCACTAAGAAAGAACAGATCATGTCTCGTTAATTACTGATTAAAGTGGCACTTTCCTGCTCCGACGTGAGCTTGAATGCGATTGCGTTTGCGCCTGACACGCTCGGGCGATCGCATGCCATAAACAAATCTCCGCTATCTCCTGACGGAAATATTAAATGTAACCTTGACAGGCGAAACAAATACAGCTTTTGACGAAGATGACGAGTCACTCAAAAGCCAGGATTATTCGTTTCCTTCTCCCATGTGCATTGCTTCGCACTTCTGTCATCGTTATTCATGATCGTATTAATTGAATGCGAGAACCCAGGACTCACTTTTGGTTTTACTGCGAAAAAATCTCTAAAGAACCATTTTTTCCAAAGCATGGTCTTGGTCTATTGTCAGCAAAATGCGCCCTCTCTGGGACTCTTGGAACATTCATCATTAATGCCCAGTTAATGTGACTTTCAAGGCGTTCCAATCACTGTGGTGTTTATGATTATTATAATCCGCACTAGGATTCCCTCTGCGTGTGATCCTGGAGTTCACACTTGAAGACAGATCAAGCACATGCATCACATTCCAATTTCCAAACACTGCCGAACAATAATGTCCAATTTGTCTACTGGTAGTTGGGGAACGGATGAGATATGAAAGAGGAAAGAGAGAGAGAGATGGACGAGAGTCGCCGCGGTGTTATCAATAACTCGCAACGTTCGTTCCACACTCGCACTCGCACCACACAGTCTGGTCTTAAGATACGTGTGACACGAATCAATGCTTTGTTTCGTTTTTTGTTACTATATTATCATTGACGTTGACCCAGATGGACGATAAATGGTGGAGGTGTGGACTAAACAAATCCTTGAAGCCTCGGCACATTACCTGAAGCCTCCCTGTTATGTGTAGACAAAGGCAAATCTGAACAGTGGCTCTTTGGTGGTTCTATCTTCCTCGTATCTCGTATCTCTCTCTGTCTCTCTGTCTCGCTGTCAATGGAGGTTCAAGCTCAACTGCAACAACAAGAAGAATATAATCTGAAAGTGGAAGTGGAGGAAGAGGAAGTGAGTCTACTGAGAAGGCAGTCCACAACGCGAAAATATGGTGTCGATGAAACAGGTGTTTCTGGGAATGGTAATGGCAGTTCAACCAATGGTAGCACCAGCAACAATCGCACCCATGCAGAAGAAGAGCCAGAAGCAGAACAAGAATTGGTTGAAGAGGTGAATGATGGGAAAAATGGTGTTGAAGAACAAGGACAAGAGACTGAAGCAGAGCAAGGACCAGGTGAAGAAGTGACGAACACACAGACTATTGGCAGTTTTAAAGAAGAAAGGCCGGATGAAGAGCTTACGGATGAGAATGACAACGGCGGTGAAGAACAAGAAGCTGCACCAGAGCCAGACGAAGTGGATGAGAATGGGAACAATGGCGGTCAGGATGGAAAGGAAGATGTCCCATTTTTTGAACAAGCGGCGAAGACAGAACTCGACAACGAAAATGGGGTCGAAGTGAAAGGGTCGACCTGGACCCACATCGTTCACTTCGACGATGAACGAGGTAAGTAAACCCCCAGCAACTTCACTCAATTCAAGTAACTCGTGTATCCGAGGCTTTTCAACTCGCACCATCATATTCGTTCTCATCAATTTCACGCAATGCGACAGTGAATGTGACCCATCGGTTGTTTAGAAGAAGAACTGCAATCTTTTTGTTAAATTTTGCAAAATCTGGAGCTGTACGGCCTCCCGCACACATCGTTCCCATCTTTCTATGTAAAGGATGGGACTCTCTTGCTTCTTACTTCGGACCCGTGCAATGATCTTTCTGTGTAAGCGTGCTCCATCTTGATTTGGTTATAAGGAAAAGACGCCGCTTCGCATTTACCAAAACGGCCCGGGTCTTTATCTGGTCAGTGGAGTGTGAGAAATGGACCCACTCTCCCTCTTTAACTCACCCACTCACTCACTCGACTCCAACAGTCTTTTGTCTTTTCCATCGCTTAATCTGATCTGCTTTATTACCATATTTGTTTTGGACTTAGCATAGGAGGATTAGTTCCATTGTACTCCGTGATCTAGCTGGACAAGGTTCCTCTTTGTCTGCGAAACTCCTTTGATTTCTGGGTGACTTTTGAGTTCTTTATTGGTTACACCATCTCGATCCATTTTCTGGGTAGTTCTAAAGTTGAACACTCATCTGATTCTTGGCTCTATAGCTTCGTATGACTAGACATGGTTAGACAGATGCATTCTTTTTTTTTTTTTGGTAAGGACCGACAGATGCATTCTTTGTTTCTGGTAAACAAGAAAAAGAGTGGGGCTCGTATTAGACTATATAGGAATGTGGGTGATTATACAAACTGATTGCTAGCTAGGGCATAGATCTTATGGCATAGTAGTGGTTTCTGTCTGTGATTTCATTTGCACTGCACTTGAATGAGGGATATTCCCCTGGTGACTCTCGAGGGCTTGCGTTGGTTGATGTAATTTATAGCCTTCAATCTTTATGAGCTTCCGATTTGTGGACTATATTTTGATTAACTAATTCAAGTTAGCTTTTCTTTTGAGTGCTACATTTCTTTGTACGTGGGGTTTTCCAAGGTGAAGGATAGTCCAATCCGATGATTCTTGGATGCACCTGTAGATGGTCACACGATGCTGTTATATTTTGTATGAGCTACTTGCTCGTGATGGGGACTTGCACGTCACTCTGGATAAGCAAATAATGACAATGCTTGTCTTCCGAACCATTGCAGGTACGGAATCCATCCAAACAATTGTCAAGACGGAATATAGTGATATTGAACAAGTTTCATATGAAACAGAGACAGTGCATGTAACCTCGGATGTTGCAGCACAGAGGTTCATCACTTTTCTAAGCTCTCAGGTTGATCATCAAGATATTGGAAATTCTGGAGATGAGAGATTTTTGGACTTGGCTTTGTTGACTCCAAGAAATTCATCTGAAGAGAAAAACACGTATTCTAAGGAGAGTAAAGTAGTTGAAGAAGTCGATCTGATAGAAGAGCTTAACCCTGCAGAGACAGAATTTGATGTCGAGAAGGCGCTAGAGAAGCAAAATACTCACGATTTGTACTGTCCCAATTGTCATTCTTGTATAACAAGAAAGGTAATCCTTCGGAGAAAGAAACGGAAGGTGCGCAATGTGCGTTACATAGTGAAACATGACAACATCGAAGAAACAACTACCTCTGAAGTACATGATCAACCTGTAACTGTGGTGGAGGAGGATCGCAGTGTTGATGCACTTCCTAGCATTGATGAGATTCCAACTCCTGCAGTCATAGATAATATTCCAACGCCTGAAGTCAATGGTTACCGTAATGATAGAGAGTGCGAAGCTTTTAGATGTCTGTCATGTTTCAGTATTATCATTCCCGGAGGTGCTTTTCTATTTCTCATTGCTATGGAAGCTCACCATTCGTGCTGAATAGTTATTTCTTTTAGGCACCTTCTAATTCCGTGTTTCTTACAACTTGGTTTGTCACAGATATGACTCTTTCTGTTGGTTAAGAACACGTTAGGAATCCTTGAGTATAAGCTACTTAATACTTACAGAGAAAATCTTTTGTAATAGATTGTAATTATCTCATTGGAATCTATATCAACAGGTGAGATACCAAACAAGCCAAGTAAATGGCAAAGTTACTTAGAACTGAGACTTCAAAGACTAAACGATGAACTGAGAGGATTATGTTGTCCGTCCATGTTGTGTTTAGTTTCCAATCATAGAGTGGGAACTGAACTACTATTTTTTCCTTAGCAGGAGACGGAGCTATATTGTCCTGGCTTTTTGGATGGAGAAAAGGTAAAGTGCAAGATCCTTCAGAGGTTCCTGTGGCAAAAAGTAGTGCATTATTCCCCTTTTTTGCACCAAGGAATGGGAAAACAGTTATTCAGCAAGATAATCTGTTTCCCTGCAGTCCATGATTTAGCAATTCCATCATAAGCATTTGCCAGAAAAGTTTATATCCTGTAACCAAAAAAATACCTTCTTTCAACTTCACAGCTTTGAAACTGTGCGTGCCTATGCGAGCTTTATTAAGGACCAATAGTCGCTGTCATTTTCATATTTGTGTGTCCTTCTGACATTGCAAATTCCATGCATCTAAGGCATAGAATTTGTCATCCTTTTTTAGTAAAAGCTCTTTGACAACAACATGATATAAATTTTTTGGATATGCTTTTCAACATAGATAGGGACTCAATTGGTTGTCTTGGAAAGAGTTCTTTCAATCTACGAAAGAGAGAGACGGCGGCGTGCTCTTACACTCGCTAGAAAAGTATGGCTGTGGTGTCTATTATTCGCCCAGTTTTTAGGGCATTGTGAGATTATAATTGTTCACATCAATTTTAGCAGAAGATATTGAGAATGCCCACTAAATCTTCTTCACATATTCATATGTTCGGTACACCTTTCTATCTTATTTGTTCATTTTTTTGTAAGCATGTTAAATCAATGGCAACATTCTAATGATGGACTGTGTTATAAACATTTTTCGGGCAATGTAAATTAATTTTATAGACTGCTATCTTGATTGTCTTTGCAGATAATGCTGAGACAGAGGCATTGCGGATGGACATAGAGCATGGAGATTCAGCTGCAGCAATTCAGAAGTTGGTTAATCAGGATGCTTTGATCTCATCAACTGAGGGCACTTCTGTAACCATTGAAGTATCATCATCTGATATGGGGCTGCTGAATAACAAAGTCACTCAACCCAAGGAAGTTGAAAAGGAGACCGTGAGCCCTTTGAAAGATGTCACAAACGATTTGAAAAAGGAATCAAGCATCAATACAGAACAAGAGCCTGGTAAGTGGAAGTTCCTCTAGGTCATTTTTCTAAAAAATTAGTATTTTGGTTGGTGCCAAACATGCTTTGAGAACAGTACCTACAAAGCTAACCACTTGCCTTTTCAGACATAATATAGTGGAGTATATATCCAAAAAAAAGAGAGAATTTATCTTTTTTTATTGCTTCTCTTGCCATTATTTGATGGGTTAATATCACGAAAAATCCCAAACTGGTAGACTTGTGATAAATTTATCCCAAAACTAATTTTTTAACCACCAAAAACACCTAATTGGTACACTTGTGATAAATTTACCCTCCGTTAGTTTTTTGTTAAATTTTACCATCAAATTATTGAGTTAGATGACACATGGTAGTTAATAGGTGTACTAATTTGGGCTTTTACCCCTCTATTTGTCACGGATTTACCAAGTTGTGGCTTTTCGTGGTATTAATCCAATTTAACGAAGGGTAAATTTGTCACAGGTGTACCAGTTTAGGGTTTTTGGTGGTCAAATTAGTTTGGGGTAAATTTGTTCCGGGTGTACCAGTTTGGGGTTTTTTGTGGTATTAACCCTTATTGGATGGATGGATTTGGTGCATGATGAACCAGATAGAGGCTACCTCGGTGCTCCTGGAAATCTTTTCATCTTATCGATGGATAGATTTTGGTGCATGATGAACAGTTCAATGGGACTTACAGCTCAATATTCTCCCCTTCCCTCTAAACTCAAGCAATTGGGGCTTGTCAGCAAGTTCTCAGCTATTGATCCCCTACTCTGAATAGTCATTATCCTCAAAAGGAAAAGGGGGAAAAAGAAGAAAGAAAAGATCATAACAATCATCCTGGACAGAATTTAATGAGTCAAACATACTAGTCTTTGTTAAAATCAGAACATTCTCTATAGTTTTAACCATATAGCAAGAATTCTACATACAATCACCGTACGCCAAGGATCCAAGAGCATTAATGTCTAAATTATGCTTCAATATAGCGATATGTGCAGTGCATGATTTTCTTGATAAAATGCTGTAAAGTAATGCTGTGTAGTATCAATTGAATGTAGTTTAGTTTAGTTTAAAAAGTGAATCTCATTATGTCTTATGTACATTGTGCAATTGAAATGCTGGAGCTTTTGATGACATCAATTGCAGGTGAAACTCTGGCAGCTAGTGGACAATCTCTTGAAGATGCATATACAAAACCTCAGACCGTTCAAGTGATACCACCTTCAACGCCCATTCCGTTAGTGGTCGGGCAACCTTTAATAGAGATTGACCAGAAACCCGTTAAGGAAACAGCAAAAGAATTGCCTGCTGTGAGTGCTCCTTCTGCAATTACAGAGGTTTTACCATCCCCAGCTCAACCTCCTCTAGCTGAATCGCAGAAAGTTGTGGACTCTGCAACCAAATTAAGGCAACGTATAATAAACATCCAACAAGCGATTAATGTTGGAAAAGAATTAAGAGATGCTGTCAAAAAGACCACTGGTATGTGAAATTCATGCCTTCTTGGTCTCTGTAGCATGTAATTGGAGAATGCACACACAAACATGTCCACACAATGCATGCACCCCTGTTGACGTACTAACGAACTTGGCTTGTCTTCTCTCAGACTTACTGCTGGCCTAATCACCGCTCTATTCCAATATGTCATGTGTGTGTTTCTCTGTATGCATCTCTTTGTTGATAAGCCACACACATGTTGTGTATTCATCCATTTTCCAAGCGTACTGCTTGAATATTGGGATACTTTTGCTGGTTCTACTGAATGCCGTTCATAATCCACTCAATTTCTCTGTACCTGGAATCTGTATAAGTTCTCATTTAGGAGCTCCTGTTCCTGAATGGATAACTCCTGTAAACTTTTATGGTTCCTTCACTAACAGAGAAAGTTACATGAGACAGTAGTACATCTCACTGACAGAATATTCATGCTTACTGGTCTTTAACCTTGCCAGAGCTGATTGCGAAAGCTATTTTCATAAGAGATATTCATGTAAGGTGCAAGACACCACTCACCGACTTTTCTGGGTCTCTGCTCACTCTTTCTCCTCTGAACATAGACTTCTTACAGCAATGTTTCTGCACCTATTTATAGCTCAAGTATCTAGTCATGACTCTGTATGAACACAAATGCAGAAGATGATGTCATAGTTGTCATTGATGGAGGGACGGCAGAAGTGGAAGCTGCCGAAACAGCACAGACGAGTGATGTTATAGCACAAGTGGAAGTACCACCACAAACTGGAACTTCGACAGTAGCTGAAGAGCCACTTGTTGCTGAAGTCCGTCAACCTCATGAATGGGATATTTTAAAGAGCATTGTCTACGGTGGCTTGATAGAATCAACAACAAGTCTAGCTGTCGTGTCATCTGCAGCGGGAGCTGGTGCCGCCACATGTATGTACCCAAATTTCATCCATCGAATAATGTGCTGTAAACTGCTTATCCTTCACGTGTATTCCAGCTTTGACACAAATCTGAAATACATTTGGGTTCAATTCAAAATTTTGCTTTTTTTTTTTTATAATGATTTCTAACATATTTAGTGTGAAAAGCTGCATACGAATGATGCTTGATTTCACTGATCAAAATTGCTGATTTGATTGCTTAGTGCCCTACAAGTTTTCTCTGTCCTAGTGTTAAGTGTTTTGTTTGGCGCACATTACTTCCAACTTTTTATTCTTCGGTGCCTAACCGTACTGTTAGATGTCAATGATGTTGCCTTACTGACATTCTGTGTTTACTTTTCTTCTATATAGTTCTGCTATAAATGCGTTTACTGCATTTCGGTTCTCATGGTTTCTTATTGTTCTTTAAACCTTTTTATATACGAATGCAGTGAACACCTTAGGTTTGGGATTGGCTAATCTGTTTGGAGGACTTTTCGTCATTGCCCATAACGTGAGTAATTCTCTTTTATCCATGTCAGGCATCTCATTAGTGATCTTTATGTCTTCCCACGTAATTTTTATCACATCGCTGATTTCTTTTAAAGTTTACTAGATTGCTTTGCCAATAGAAACTTCGTCCAAACAGGACTTGAGGATGAGTTAGTTAGCACAGAACCATACCTTCTTGTAATAAAGCCAATCTATTCGAGGATGTGAGAACTTGTCATTGTTAGCTCCGGCTAACTTTTGTCCAGCTCTTGTTGTAATAAAGGTAAGTTTTTGCAGCTTAGAGAGTTGAAGAATGAGCAGCCCAGTCAAGGTACCGAGCAAGCAGACCGGTACCAAGAGGTGCTAGGAAAGAGACAGCACTTTCCCCTGCACGCAACAGTAGCCATTTTATCCTTCGTAATCTTTGGCTGTGTGGCTCCGATCACTTATGCATTCTCATTTAGGGAGAGTGACAACAGGGATTACAAGCTCGCCGCTGTTGCAGGTGCTTCTCTGTTTTGCATTTTCCTACTTGCCATAGGGAAAGCCCATGTTGGGAAACCACCTAAAACTTACTTCAAGACAGTGCTATACTATGTCATTATGGGGTTCATGGCATCAGGAGTCTCTTTCTTAATCGGTGAACTGATTGACAAGCTTCTCACCAAGCTCGGCTGGTTCGATTCAACCTCATCTCTGTCTGGAACCCGGCCTTTGGAGAATGGAACAATGCAGTCTGGGTCGGCATCCTACTGAAGTCATGGGATCTTGAAGAGCGCTTCTGATGCAGAGTGGATGAGAACAGTTTTGTTCTCAACGTAGTTGCTTCATTCATGTTATGCCAAGGCACGACTCTTTCCCTTTCCAAGAGTAGAGAAACTAGTAGAAACTGGCTTTACCTTCACATCTCTTCCACATTCTCATGTTATGTCTTAGACGAGTCATTTCTAGTCCGAAGAGAATGCCTCACAATATGTACTAGGAAAATGTGAAAGGGATGTATCGAGAACCGAAACAGAACGATCACGCAGAAAGTAAAGAAAAAGACGATGCACGAATTTACCCAGGTTCACCCTCGAATAGGGCTACGTCCTGCAAAGAGATTTCACTATGATTTTAGGTTTACAGCCACTCAACACATTACAATGATCAAAAACCGAGCAAAATATATATATGCCCCAAACGGGCCCAAAACCTAAATCTATATGAAATCTCTTAATTTCGCACCATACGGGCCAGCCCAAACCCGTTGAGGTTTCGGGGGCGCTGCCCCCGAGCCCCCGCCCGCTCACCGGCGAGCGGGGCAGCCGTCCTCGTCGGGGGGCGCTGCCCCCGAACCCCCGCCCGCTGACCGGGCAGCGGGGCACCCGTGTCGGGGGCGCTGCCCCCGAACCCCCGCATTCCGCACGCATGGGTCACATGTCGTTGGACAACACTTCAGTTTCCCTAAGCTCACGTGGGCGTACCCGGTGTGAGAAACAAGGGTCCCCGAAGTATTCGCCAACTCCAACAAAATGTACTGTTTCTCTTCCCCGTCTCAATAGCGGGAAATAAACCATGAAGGACATGGCCCTTGTGTGAACTTTCTGTACTGATCCTTCGTCGATGATAAATTTGTTCTCTGCTCAAGGCAATTGCCAAGAACATATTGTGGTGCTCGCTTTCCTCCTACCGTATCGTTGTATTTATGAAAGCAACTGTCACGCTCTAGACATGTTGCCCTGTATTTCTTCTGCACAAGCACAAGTCGATGGTTTTCTTCTGTTTTTCCCCCTTTTTAAGTTTGAGTGTGAGATGGGCAACATTTGAAACAGTCAATACACAATCCAGCACGCAAACGAATTTGGATAGATGATATGGTATGCATGTTTCGAGCGTCGTCTGCATTTACAAGGTATTTTGATCCGTGATGGGATGATCTACACGTAATTGAAAAATCCACCATTTCGAGCATGCAATGCAACGGAATCGCAGGCACGCGTGTTTTTAGTGTTGCTATAACTAAAGTGATTAATCCGATCATAGCTTTATTTTTTCCTTTACGGGTGAAAAGAAAGTAGGGTTTTGCTGAAAGGCCTGGACTGACTCCTCGTGGTAATGAGCGAACCGCCGGAAAAGAAGCATTTAGTTTATAGTACCTTCTTCATTTCCATGCATTGCAGATGTAACCTAACCTCAGACAAAAAGCATTAAAATTGCGAAAGTTCGGCCCTTAGTCGACAGACACCAAGTTTTGAAGCACTGTATTTGCACATATTTGTTTATTTTTCGGCCACAAGAGCACGGATTTACTTCACTGTCTGTACATTCATCAATGAGGTGACATACTGTTCGACGATAAGATGATGCGTGTTGCTGTCCAAGAGGTTCCTGTAATTGGAGTTGGTGAGTGGCGTCATTAGAGCCTCATGCGCTCAGGCTAAGATTCCAAAGTCACGTCCAAGGATAATGTTTTTGGGCGAAGGTAATATAGTCAACCTTTTGCCGGGCTATTGTTCTCTTGTTTTGTTCCCTAAATCTCATGGAGCAAGACATGAATTTCTCAATCTTATCGAGGCAATCATATTTGTTTCGGTAAATATGCTATTCGGGCACTTAAACTCGCTTGGTGGAAAAATATATGTATATTTCTAGACAAACCAATTACGGTAAAATCTATGGAAACACGTACGGATTCGGGTACCCATCTTTTTTAGTTAATATATTATTAATATATGAGAATAGACTCTAAGTAAAGTAGATGTAAAGAATTCAAGTCCAAATTACCTTTAAAAGAAATTATCTACCCGTGAAAAATAAGAAGATTGAGGAAACGAAACCGACGGCAAAAGCTTTGCTCGCCGAAGAGAAAAGCGAGTTAATTACATGAAGGAGTGATCGGTTTCATTGGATTTCGTTCGATATAATTTGGATCTTAAAGATTCGCAAAATCAATATCATCGTCGGGGCACGATTTGTATTTCACGGAGAACTAATCAGGGTGATAGTACGGCGTACCGTTCGTTTGCATTGTCCCTCAAATAAAAATCAAGGGGAGAGAGGAATTGCATGGCAAGAAGATGAAACAAGGACACGTTTGCACCCTGTTCCGACCATAAGAGGAACAGAGAAGATAAACGAGAAATTTATAGGAAATTTATCTTGGGAAAATGATTGGCACTTGTAATAAGGAAATTGGTCCCTATAAAATATCCATCTGCCGTGACGAATCGCCCAACCGGGTTGCTTTGATGTCAGTTCGAGTTGAATCTGCGCAAAAAAACCAAGAAAAGTCTCTCTCTCTCCTCTCTCTCTCTCTATTTCTTGGGGAATCTTGCTTTCTTCGTCATCTTGTCGTCTGAATCTGCCCGACCCTCCCTGCTCAAGGGGGGAAAGTCCATAAATTTCCACTTGCCCATCTGCAGTTCCGATCCGCGGCCATCTTCCTCTCGCTCCTCTGCTTCTTGAAATCTTGATCAGAGAGGGAGGAGAGAGAGAGAGAGAGAGAGAGAGAGACAGGGAGGGAGAGATGGCCGCCAGCCATCTGGGTCTGGTGAAGTTCTTGTTTTTCCTGGCGACCGCCTCCGTCTTCCTCGCGCAGGTAATCGGAAGACGAGGCCTTGTCCCTTCTGCTGCTGCTTCTTTTTTCTTAGTCCCATCGTGGGTTTGCTGATAGATGATCTTAATTTGAGCTCGTTTCTCTAGCTTAGCTTTTGGTGATCGATCATTCTTGAAGAGAACGAAGGACTCTTTAGAATTGCTATAGAAATTGGAGATAATATTCGGTTTATTTTTTGACGCCACCCGCAAAGATGGAGATTTTCAAGTAAAGATTTGCTCTTTTGCAAGTCTGAATTTCAATTGATTTCGTGCCGATCATGATCTTTTAGCTGGTGTTATTACCTGCTATCGTCATGGGTCGAGCTTTTGTTTGATTTTTTGAACTTTAGCTTGTTTTCGGTCCTCGAGAAATTTCGGTTTGAGCCTGTTCATCATTCTCCTATTTGCTTCTGTGTTGCTCTCTTGGTATGTACGTTTTGCATCATACACTTTCGATTACGGAAGTTGCAAACTTGCTGCTTTGAATTAATGATTGGTTGATATCATCTTTACTATTTTATCCAAAGAAAGTGGTGTTTTGCTTTTGAAAAGATGGGACTGGTCTAATAATGGGAAACTCGAACGAGGGCAAGAAACCTGATGATCATGATTGGCTTTTCAATGAAAGCTGAAGGTTATCATGTCTTGGTTCTTTATTATGTTGCCTTAGTAAGGTTGTGACTCTCTTTAACTGTGTCTCGGCAGATCAATGCAGAGAAAGCACTTTCCCAGCTCAAGCTCAACTCTCATATCCTCCAGGTAATACACTCCTTGGAGGACAGAGATCGAAGCTTGTATCCGTCATCCTTTATTTTTAGTTTCAACAATATGTCCCGAGCTTCAATATTATTGTGCAGGACTCTATAATCAAAGAGATAAATGAGAATCCCAATGCTGGATGGCAAGCTGCCATGAATCCTAGATTCTCAAACTTCACTGTAAGTCTCGAAGGCATTATAATGATAAGTCTATTCTATTTGCACGAAGCATTTTGTGTTTTAGTTATTGTCCCGCAAGTTCTAGTTGATAGCTTGATATATATTTTTGGTGTTTCCCAGGTTGGCCAATTTAAGCATCTCCTTGGAGTTAAGCCAACACCTCAAGGGGAGCTGAGACAGGTTCCTCTCAAAACTCATCCAAAATCCTTGAAGTTGCCAGAAAAGTTTGATGCTAGAACTGCTTGGTCCCAGTGCAGCACTATTGGAAGAATTTTAGGTCAGTTTGTTTGCCTGGTCTTTTGTTTGATTTCTTCTAGATATTATGCTGATGCTTTCTCTTTGTTGTGTCTAATGCCGGATTACCTACCAAATGTCAGATCAGGTGATCAAGCTCAAGCTTCTACACCTTCATTACAACTTGTATACTGCCCTAAAAATGTTTACGAATGTTGCCTTTTATTGAATCAGGGTCATTGTGGTTCATGCTGGGCATTTGGTGCTGTTGAGTCACTGTCAGATCGTTTCTGTATCCATTTTGGAATGGTAGCTAATCTCTGACGGATTATTCTTAAATGCTATTATCCTGTATAAAATTGCATTCATTTCGTACGTGTCCTGTTTCAGAACGTTTCTCTGTCCGTCAATGATCTTTTAGCCTGCTGTGGCTTCATGTGTGGAGCCGGTTGCAATGGAGGTTATCCCATGTTTGCATGGCGCTACTTTATGCACCACGGCGTTGTCACTGAAGAGGTGCGAATCCCTGTTTTTGCCATTTTGATGAACATTTGTCTAAATCCAATGGAGTTCAACGGATCGTTCTTTCAAAACTTTTTTGCCTTTTCTTATATATCCTGATTTATACACCTAATGCATTCCTGTCCTAATTTAACAGTGCTATCCATACTTCGATGATATCGGCTGTTCCCACCCTGGTTGTGAGCCTGAATATCCTACTCCGAAGTGTGTGAGGAAGTGTGTGAACGGGAACCAGATGTGGAAGTCCTCAAAACACTACAGCGTCAGTGCATACAGAGTTGATTCCGATCCGCACAGCATAATGGCTGAAGTTTACAAGAATGGACCTGTCGAGGTGTCTTTCACTGTTTATGAGGTAATGCCAGAAGACTTGGTTTGGACTTCATAGTGAGAGTATCCTCTGGCATGTTCAATAGAGGCAAAAGGCTCTGGCTGATTGCATACTCGCACTTATCTTACCGAGACCGAGCATATTAATACATCATGCATTTTTCCTCCTGTCATGACACAGTGACCAAGATTTTGGGACTGCGAAGCTCATCAATACCATTCTTTTATGTGTCTGTAATGTCATTTAATTGCAGGATTTCGCTCATTACAAGTCAGGAGTTTACAAGCACATTACCGGCGATGTGTTGGGTGGTCACGCTGTTAAGTTGATTGGCTGGGGAACTACCGACGATGGCGAGGATTATTGGGTATATAATCCTCTGGGCATCTTCTTTCTTTATAACAGTTACTAAATCAGTTCTTATGGCTGATCTTCACTCTCTTTTCCTTGTTGCAGCTTATCGCGAATCAGTGGAACCGAAGCTGGGGTGATGTATATCTCTGCTTAAGCTTTTGACATCACATTAAGAAAAGTTGGCAATCGTGTGTATTAATGTCCTCTCTTCTTGGACTAAAGATTTTTTCCCTTTTTGTCTCTGAATTGCAGGATGGTTATTTCTTGATCAGAAGGGGCACGAATGAGTGCGGTATTGAAGAGGATGCAGTTACTGGTTTGCCCTCAACCAAGAACCTTGTCAAAAAGGTTGCGAGTGTGGATGATTCCGAGGATGCTTCCCTGTGAAGGGTATGAAATTCTGCGTCGTATTATGTGTTGTTCGTACGCCAGTCCCCGTGGAAGATGATAGTTTGGACTCCATTCAAGCAAGTACTTCCCCGGTTGCTAGTCCTGTCACGGCAGTGATGCTATCATGCTGTTTTCCTCCTTGTATCAATAGACTCCTGTTTCTGCAAGAACACTCGAAATCTTGATCTATACAAGCTGTACTCATATTTTATCGCCACCGACTGCAATTATAATTGCTGCAGAATTGAAACTCGACCTGTTGGCGAGAGCAACGGTGCCAAGGGTTCACTCTACCACGTGCCGAGACATTAGAAAACTCCATTTATGATACATAAATAAGGACCCTTTATATCCATGCAGTACTTGAGCTTGCGCATGTAGGTTTCCGCTTTCGTTTGTAAGGCATGTCACGTTTAATCTCCCATTTTCTTGCGAAACCTCCCCCTCCTGTGAACAAAATTGCTCGAGAAACGTGAGGCAGTTATCTGGAAGGCTCCAGCGTACAAAGGAAACCTCAAGGTCTGAATTTCCCGTGATGTGATGAGGTAAACAGAACTCAGAATCCTGTCATCCTACAAACACGAGTAGGACCAAGTGTCAAATTCGATGTCTTTTCACTCATAAATGAAGGTAATTCATTCATTCCATAGTACCAGCATTTCTCAAACTGTTCCTTAATTGGCAAACTTTATTAGCCAAATATGCCCACAACCGAGCGGATTGACAAATAACATTACGAAGAAGATTGTCACAAATTATATTTTTCCAGTTTCTTGGATCCAGTTCCTTGCAGTCGTTGGCAAAGAGGATAGATGGTCCTTAACTTATGTAGTTTATAGATGAAACAAATTGGAATTCAATCTGCCCAAATGGGATATTCATATATTGCTGTTGACTTCATATGGACTTTCTTCGGCCAGCCAAGATCTTGTCTATAGTGCTGCAACCTGCAAACAAGGTCCGTCTCTTTCCCACACGAACCATTAGTACAAGGCACCAATCTTGAAGTGAGATGACTCAATAGTTCTTCAAGGTAGATAACCATAACCAGCGTAAGTATGTCATCTGGCCAATGCAGTAAGATCCCATTAAATCATTATAAAGTTCATGCATTAAAAGGGCCGGTGGTGATCCGAGAATTGTTCAGGTTAGTGTAAAACGTACCTTAAAGTAGTTGCATCAAGGACGTCAAGTCAAGTATGCAAGAAACAGCTTTATGAAACTTCTACTGACCACTCCAATCAGAACAGACACTGGTTCCCAGAAGAAACAACATCCCCACCTCCTAACAGATAATAGAAGCCGTACATCTAGCAAATATCCAAGAGAGAAAGAGATGCATTCAACGCATCACTTAATTCACTCTGGATGCACTTGCCATGCAGAGCTAGCATCTTCCTTCAAATTGAAAATAGCATAAACTGAAAAAGAATGATATGTTTACCGCTCTTCATTTTGTGTGGTAATGATGGAATGACAATTAGTGGAATGGGCATTCCAATTAATCAACTGCTATATGTGAAAGTGGAAAAACACATGGTAACAAAATATCAAATATGTCCTAATAATAAATCACGAGGAAGGGGAAAAAAACAGGAGCCACTTTGTATAGAAGGAAAAATTTACTAAGATTCATTTCCTTTCAATACGCATGAAGCAGCTAGCATCAATTAAGAGTTTCCAAACATGGAAGTACAAGGTGGAGCTTACCAAAATATGACGACTTACGGATCATCTAATAACCAGGAGTATCCACCCATGCCATCATATATTCCTGAAACAGGAACTGATGCGTGGAAAGAGAATATAGAATTCTGTGAAAAGCGACGACCAAAGCACAACCCTTCAACACAGTCACATTTACAACAAACACCCAGTGAGTCGATACATGGAATATTCGAGACTAGGCGTCTTTTTAAATGGATAACGATTAATGCTATTTTCTAAACTGAGAATTGGTTTATATTGATGTCTGAAAATTTAGACTGGATATATAGAACTTCTGCGGTAGTCGGTAAGCTGTGATAAAGATGGGTACCAAAAGAACAGAATTTGTTCCGGCTAGAATTAAGGTATGAAAAAATGTGTAAGGCTTAATCAGGTGGCTATAATTGCTCGCTACCCCATCTTTGATGATTTTTACTATCCAGTGTATGTTTCAGGACACTTCCTAGACCTCTGAAAAGGAATCACAAAAGTATGGTTTCTCCTGCACTTTCAAAATGCTTATCCTAGTTTGAGAAATTCATTTTTCTTTAGGAAGCCTATGGCGAATGAACTATTCTTTTCAGAAATGCCTTCTATGCTACAGGTACAAGAGAGGCAGTGTCGCGCTACTAAAGCATCTAAAATTATCGGTCTCTAGTTCTGTGAAATAAGACGTGACATCATGTTCTATTCAACTGATACACACTGGATTAATGATAAGCATGTGTGGAATGATGGAGCAGAAGAATTGAGCAAGAATAGATCTGGTTAGGTAAAACGCACATGAGAATATCAGCAAACAAAAAACGGCATATAAAACTCGGCCAGCACCATTTTCTATTTTTTAGTCTCAATTCAAAATACATGACCGAATGGGATACATGCCAAACTCCTAACTCGTGATGGTACATTCATAGAGGGAGAGGAACCATCTATAAAATGCTAAAAGTCCGAGTTCACTGGGAAGAAAGTTTGACAACCATTCCCTAGTCTATAAGATCTTCATGCATATCAAGATGAAATAACAATCGTAACAAACGGCCCGAATAGCATGATCAGCAAAAATTAAGCACACTGGCCTCTACGGCACACATGCCATGGACTGGTGTTTGGCATGGGAGTGACTGCAAATATGTGACAAACAGTGTGAAGCAAAACAGTTTCTCTCAGCAAACGTACAATTCCACCACGTTTGTGGCCATCTCATCATTAGCCTACCACATCTTCTTTCACTAAGGAGCTCTGGTTATAATTAATCATGTCCAAATTTATTAGTCGTCTTACTTTGACAATGAACCTTTATTTGTTACAAATTTTACAAACTGAACGGAGAGCATGTCAGCCAGGTCACTAGGATAAGGAAAAAGACACAAATATGGAGCTGTCATAATGGCTATATTCAATTTGGGAATTTGACAACCGGATACTACCCCAAAAGGAAAAAGAGAAAAGATCAGCTGTTTCCTTTTTACAAGATATGTGACTGAATAAATGATAAACCAATGGTCAATTACAGGTCTCTATCCCAACATTTTTCCAACTTACAGAAGAGCTATGTTGACCAAACCTCCACTAGCCAGTTGAGGGCTGAATGCGCTTCAGGCTTTGAGCAACTTGCTTCATAGAAGGCCTTGCAGAAAGATGTTCACCAGTGCACATGACAGCCAAGTGAAGCATCTCGACGAGCTCATCATGTGGCCCAGAATCCCATAGGCCAGTGGTGAAAAATTCGTCAGCTTTTCCCTGTCGGATAAGCATGCTAGCCCACTGCACAATATTGAAGCCGTTTCCAAAGGAAGAGAAGGACGGATCCAGCGCCTTCTTATCAGATATCAACTCTAAAAGGACAACACCGTAACTGTACACATCTGCCTTATCAGAGACACGGCAAGTCATTGCATATTCAGGAGCGACATACCCGAAAGTCCCGGCTACATCAGTGGTGGCATGAGTCTCAGAAGTACCCAAGAGCCTGGCCAGCCCGAAATCAGAAAGATATGCGTTGAAGTTATTGTCTAGCAAAATGTTGCTCGGTTTGATGTCTCGATGCAGCACTCTTGGAACGCATTCATTGTGCAAGTAGGCAAGAGCACGTGCGATATCCAGAGCGATCTTGTGAAGGACGCTCCATTGCACAGTCCTCCTTGGCCTATCCTGGATAAACTTCTCAAGGTTGCCACCAGGCAAGTAATTATAGATGAGGAACATTTCAGACTCACTCACATGGTATCCAATCAGTGTCACGAGGTTAGGATGCTGGACCCTTCCTAAAGTTCTGATCTCAGCAGAAAATTGTTGCACACCTTGAAATCTTCCAACCGAAAGCCGCTTCACAGCCACTACCACTCCAGGTACAATCTCAGCCTTGTAAGTGGCACCAAATCCTCCACTGCCAATGCAATTTTGGATATTGAAACCACCGGTAGCCCTAACAACATTTTCATAAGTCAGCTCAACACCAATGCTATTGAAAGTCACGACTTCTTTTCTTTCTGATCCTTGACACAGGACCGATTTGCATCCGATTCTCTTCATACACAAAAGCAGGACAACCAGCGATATTAGGACACAAACGATGATTGAAGCTGAAGTGATGGAAGCAATTTCTATAGGCTTGAATCCATTGCCTCCTCCTGGTGAGCTTCTGGTAGGAGAATAAGCTGCTTGTTGGGAACCATTGCCAGAGTGCTGCTGCTCCCATTCGGAGGAAGATGAAATAGGGATACAAGGTTGGAGATATGGATTACCTTGTACATTTTCACACTTTATCAACTCTGAGTTAAGAGGGACGGACCCAGAAAGATTGTTGAAAGACACATCGAACACTGAGAGAGAAGTCATGTTGCTGAAGCCAGCAGGTATCTGTCCAGATAGTCTGTTATGATCCAACCTTAAAACACCTAGATGCTGGAGTTTTGCAAAAGCAGCCGGTATTTCCCCTGAGAGAGTGTTCGAGGAAAGTTCCAAGACCTCCAAGGAAGCCAGCTGAGCTAGGTCCAGAGGAATTGTACCGGTGAAGTTATTAGTTGACAGAGATAGCCACCTCATATTCATCATCTGGCCAATATAAGATGGTATGGATCCTTGAATCTTGTTTCTGCTGAGATTAAGGTTCACCAGGGCAACCAAATTGGCAAAAGTATTTGGAAATGGGCCCATTAGTTCGTTACCCGCCATATTCAGAAGTTTCATGCAGCTGCACATGCTCCCCATGTCTACAGGAAGTTCTCCCATTATCTTGTTGTCGCCAATGTCAAAAGCTAGACCGGACAAGTAACGGCAGAAGAGAAACGAGTATGCCGAAATATTGCCCTCGAGGTTATTCTCATTCAACCATAATCCATAGAAAGGGCGTGCAGATAAACGGTCAGAAGCAATAAGTAACGAAGGGATGGGGCCAGAGAACATATTTCTGCTGAAATCATGCAATATAGCCAGATCATTGGCATTGAGTGAAAACGAAGAAACGCCCGTGCCAGAATATTGATAGAAATAGTTGGTGTAGAAATCAACCATGTTGACACGCGGCGCTCTTGAATTGACGGACTTTTGAGAACAGTCACGAGTAAAACTTGGAATATGTCCCGACAAAAAGTTTCGGCTGACATTAAAGACGATCATGCAAGGAATAGGAATTTCCCTTGGAAGTGATCCAGTGAAATTATTAGAGCTCAAATCGAGAAAGTACAAGTTCTTACAGCTGCCAAGCGTTGCAGGTACTTGTCCCTCAAAGTAATTGTGAGCTACATTTAGAATCTCCAAGTTGGAACAAGATCCCCATTCACGAGGGAAACTTCCCCCGAGGTTTGAATTTGGCGCCCAAAGTACCCGCAAGTTGGGAAGTTTTGCAATACTCTCAGGCAATGGACCCTCAAAAAAGTTGAAGTCGTCGTCACCACTCTCCTCTTGAGGGTCTGCTGTGCGGACAACTTTTCTGGAAAACAAAGGTCCATAGTTATTCTTGAACACGAGAACCTTGAGCTGATTGCAATTACCCAAGTCAGGTGGTATAATGCCGCTCAAGAAGTTCCTAGACACATCGAGAACTTCGAGCATTCCAAGATTGCCGAGAGGCGAAGGTATATGATCTTGTAACAAATTCGACGACAATATCAATGACCGTAACCTACTGCAATTCCCCAAACTTGAAGGGATCGAACTCGATAGCAAATTCCCGGCGAGGTTGAGATGCTCAAGCGCACCACACTTCTCACCCAGTACAGGTGGAATAGGCCCAGTGAACACGTTGAATGACAACGAAACTACTTCTAGACTGCGAAGCATGGCTAAGAATGAAGGAAGTGTGCCGTTTAGCTGATTCCCAGAAAGATCAACCACTCGAAGCGCAGTACAATTCTGAAAACCAAAGGGTATGGGTCCTCGGAAATCGTTAAAACTCAAATCAAGAACCTCCAGAAAGCGAAGTTGGCCGATTTCTTGAGGAAGCTCGCCGAAAAACCCATTAAACCCGAGAGACAAGACCTTGAGCTGAGAGAGCCGCCCTATCGCGGGCGATAATCTACCCCTTAATTTCGCCGAAAATGGCAAACTTTGCTTGCCGCCCGCATAGTCCGAGCAAGGAAACAGCAAGGAGACGTTACCTCGCGCGTCCACGGTGTGGAACTCGAAGCATGCAGAGCTGAAGTTCGGAGAAATGCGAAGAGCAGTGACTCTCCGAGACAGAGAGTCGCATGTGACTCCATTCCAAGCGCACCCGTCTTCGTCATCCGGGTTCCAATCCGAAAGAATCCCTAACGGGTCTTCACCGACGGCGGATTTGAGCTCCAGCAATGCACGCTTGTCGCCGCCTCCGTCGGACACGCCGGAACCCACTGACCCGGCAGCAGCCCAGAAGAGAACGATCCAGCAAGAAACGATGGCCGGCCCGAAAGGACGGAACTTGCCGGGACGCTCCCGTTGCATTTCGCAAGTCCTGAGGTGGGGGTCGCTCCAAACACTCGGCGACGGAGGCAAGAAAAGGGGGAAAGGGGGGGGGGGGGGAAGACGAACCCTACCCACTTTCGAAAACCAGCAGGAGCAACACGGGGCGCTGCATGGAAGACGACGGCGGCCTGCTGGAGGCAGATCGGGTCGGGCCGGTCGATCTGGGGACGCCGCTGGAGCTGGCGGGTGGTTGGGGGGGAAGGAAGAAGCTGCGCCGAGCTCGCCCTGCCCTCCGCCTACTGTTTCGGTCTCGGTGGGTGCTTTGGTTTCTGGTGTGCGTGTGTGAACGAGCTTGAGCTTGAGCAGGAGCTGTGCGCGGGCGAGTGTGAAAAAAGGGCTTTTTACCGAACAGTGAACCGTCGAAGAGGAGAGACAAGACAGAGACAGAGAGAGAGAGTTGAGAGTGAGAATGAGAGTGAGAGAGAGAGTAAAGAGACGACAAATCTGAGGAGAGAAGGGGAGGAAAAAAGTCGTGCGGATTGAGGGGAGAAGCCTGCGAAAAGGTCCCCCGACTGTAGCAGGTGCGCCAAGTGTGTCGCCGTTTCGTGTCCGCCCATGCGAGCCCTCCTCCTCCGCCTCCTCCTCCTCCTCCTCTTCCTCCTCCGTCATTTCGAAAAAGATAAAAAGGAAAGAAAGAGAGAGAGAAGGAAGAAGGACCATCGCAACGTGTCTTCAGTCGCTCGACACGTCCCGCGGACCGACTGCTTTATGGCGTTTTATCGGGCACGATGACTGGGGGAAGAAGAAACAAAACGTGTTTAATGAGAGATTTTAAGCATTGATTACAAACGACGCGAAAATATGAGTATGCTGAAAAATGGGGAAGCTTTTCTTTAATTGATTGCTTAGCAAAATGTCCGAGGGAGCGCGCTCGTTCGAAGGAACCGAGATGCGAGCGGAATTATTTAAGATATTTAGGAATAAACGCATCGAAAAGTCCTAAAACTTGTCAATATAATGTAATTGAATCTTGAAATTTTTAAAAAATTACATCAAATCATGAAACTTTCAAAAAGTACGATTGAATCCTGAAAATTTATCAAATCGATTCAATAGAGTCCTTTCGTGAATTCTACTTTTTGGAAGTTTAAGGTTCCATTACTCTTTCGTGGCAAGTTTTAGGATTTGATCACGCTTTTTAAAAAATTTTAGGATTTAAACATACTTTCACAATAAGTTTTAGGACTATCGATGCACTTTTTTCAAATATTTAACTGCACGAATTATTTTCCCGGCGGTGTTTCAAAATGTCAAAAAAAAGAAATGCATTTATTTTTTTATTGTTTTTTATGTGGCCTACTCTTTGTTTAATTAATTAGTGTTGAAATCGTGGATTTGATCACTAGGCGCCGCCCGTGGTGGGGTCGTTGTCTAAAATTTGATTCAGTCAATGGGGTAAGACATCAACGGACGAGCATGCGCTGCCTACGTGGCCTTTTGCCTTGGTCAAGGTCGGTCTTCGGCCGATCTGAATTTGCGGCTTCTCGGCGCCGATCTCGAAACGATCGACGACTGTCCTCCTGTTGACGCATTTACATCGGTTTCGTCTGTCGTTCTTGACCTCCTCCACCCTGTCATTTCCCATTTTTTCAATTTGTGTTCGTGTGTGACGGGAGTCAACGTAAGACGAAAAATCTCAAATTGATACGTTTATAATAAATTTATTTTAAAGGTAATCTTTTGATCGTTAAAAATTTTAAATCGATACACTTGTAATAAATTTGTCATTCGTCAAATTTGATTAAGACCATGAAAAATTACAAATTGATAAATATAATACAAACTGAGGGATAAAATCCTAAATTGGCACCCCGTCAACAACCCTCTAGAGATGGAATCCCGTATTTGTACAAACTCATGGGGTACGCAAAAACCCTCTTGAGAATTGTACTTGATGAACAAACAAGTTTCGATAGGTCAAGATGGATGCTATTAGGGGACCGCTCCTTTCAAATCATGTGAGAATTGTTAAAGCGTTCGCTGTAAGAATCTCACGAGCTTCTAAGGTCGTAGAGAGGACGAGTTTGAAGTCACGTAAGATGCGACACATGGGGTGTGACGGGATCCACTCCTAAACGGTCGAGTCAAACTTAACACGACTAAGGCTTCAAAGGGACAGCCCGGGATGCACAGCATGTGATGCGAATCGATTAGAAATTCATTAGATTGTTTGGATCGAAAGGTTTCGCATGATTTACCTATGTTTTCGTTCCGCTTATGAAGCAGAGTCGAGCACAAGCAAAATCGCCCAACAAGATTAAAGATAACCAAGATGCGGCGATTAGTCTGCTAATGCAAGAGCCGGGACTCCTCCAGCAATGTCGCCACATGCCGGTAAAAAGGCATGTATCCCGAGAAGGTAACGCATGTGTGATGACCGGTCATCGAATCTTGCCGTATTTATAAAAAAGAGCCCCACCTTTCGAATACAACACATTTATTGACCAAAAAAATACTAACACGTATGTGCTACACATCATGTAACAATCAATTATTGAATCTTTTGGGGCCAACGTTTAAAAAAAGAAAAGAGAGAGAGAGAAAAATTTGCAAAAAAAAAGGGGGGGAAAATGTAAAGGCGATTTCGCGCGCGCGCGCTCGTGATCGCTATTTAAACCTAAATCGTCCCTCCTTCGTCATCTCTTCGAACGGTGGGGGCCTCGGCGCGAAGAGATCTCCTCCAGGTAACTCGCTCGAACCTTCGATTGCCGAATCCGATTCGCTCGTGCTTCTTCTCGCGATCGCCGCGTTCGCTTCTTCCGATTCGAACTGGTTGATGATCTCGGCGCGTCTCGCGAGGAGGAGGAGGAAGAGGAAGAAGAAGAAGAACTGAGGATCGGAAGGAGACGTGATGGCGTCTCTTCGAGATCGGAGACCGCCGCCTCCGGCGCACGATTCCGTTCTTCCTTCGCGCGCGCCCTGGTCCGCTCGACCGGTCGCCGCGATCCGGCAGCATTCGCGCTCTCTTTCGCGAACAGCTCGCTAGCTAGCCTGCTCGCCGGACGAGTCTTCGATACTAGTAGCTCCGAGAGGCGGAACTGTTGCCGGAATGTCCGCGTAGCTAAAACCTAACTGGCATCAGCAATTTCCGGCGAAGCTAAGTTCGTTTTGTTAGGACCGCTGCTGTGCTTTGGTAGTTTGGATTCGAAACTTGCGCATGAGCGAGCTCGTAAATGCTTCTCTTCAGCAACGTGACGATGGGAAATGGCGCTGCGGATTAGACCTGCAGCGGTTGAATTTTGATCTCCACGTTGCCGTCTTGGAGAATTTCGCTCTCGCGGCGGTCATTATGTTCATCGAGCTGTGCAGCGTAGCGCTGTGCTTTTTTTTCTATTCGTATTGTTAACGATCATTTATTGTTGCCACAGAGTATGTTCAGGCCTGTATAGCATAGCCGTCACGTTTTCCTCTTTTCCATTTCGCAGGCCGTGACTTGCTCTAGAAGAAGTCGCTTACACGAGATACGGTGTTCGCCTTAATGGAATTGGTGATGCTAGGGAAGGGGGCAGAATCTCTGAGGAAACGCATGAAACCAGATGTATACTAGTTTGTGTCCGACTATTCCAGAGAGGGCAAACGAAATTTTGCCGCAAAATGTAGTTCGTTTAAGATTATGCTATGTATTCGTCAGGTCGAAGAGAAGGAAGAGGACCCAGGACATAATGCTATCGCAGAGATGGTAGAAAAGGAAGAGACCGAGACAGACATCGGGGGATCTGAAGAGATGGAGCTTCATATCACTCACATTCTTGATAAGATTGAAAGCTTTACCCAGCTGGTAACGGCCGTGCCGGAAAATGCACGCTTATTACCGGTCATTGCAGCCAAATTCAGTCCATATCAAGTGGTCGAGGTCTTGATCTTAGGGAAATGATGATATTCTGGAGGATGAGTGCTCTTCTTGTGTGTTCACTTCTTTTAGCCTCTTCTCTTTTGGTAATGGCATCCGATCATCTGCCTGCTTGAATTGTCAGACCTTAGAACCGGCCTGTTTAGGTTGCTTCTAGATGGCTTCGTGACAGGCAGTTGTTTTCTGGATCTTTTTTTTTTTTCATAAAAATTGCCATGGCTGTGCTGCTACTTTACCTCTTCTTAATCAAAATCGGATACTGCAGGTGTCAGAGCTGCTGGAATCAGGGAAAACAATGTTCAAGGAACTAAGTGATGAATTTGAAGAGCGGTTGATCATGTGAGTTGCGAAGAAAGTGGAGGTCAAAAGACAAGTCTCGTGATGAACTGAGATTTAATTTCACATTCTAAAGGCGCGAATTTGTTTTCTGCAGGATACACAAGGAACAAATGGAGAAGTGGCAGGATGAAATTAAGGAAATACGGCTCCTTGATGCCTCAAATGAAGAAGTGAATGCTACTTTACATAATGCTCGATATTTACTTCAGAACCCTCATATAGACTCCTGAAAGGTGACTCTCAGTATATTTTCAAATATTAGTATCAATCTACATTTACTATAAGCCAGGGAACTTTACGAGGCCTTGTTTTGAGCTGTAGATTGTATTCTTGCACTCTGGGAACTGATTTTGTCTCTCGTACAGACCACCTTGGTGTGCATTCATGCTAAAGGAACTAATACGAAGAGCAATGTTCTCTTTTGCCTCTCAAGCAAATGCACAAGTTGCAAAGAACTTCAAAACAGATCGTTATATCTAGCGTTTAAAGTCAATTGAGCCACCTCAGACGTTGTCTGCAATGATCATCTTAGCGGCTTGGGTGCATTTGTTTTAAAGTATGATGCCATTTCTAATTCAAGATGTTAGACCTATTTTCGTCTAATTTGGCATCTATAAGGTCTTTTTTTAACTGCTTTAACCCAGGTTGGAGTGCCTCATGAGTACTTGCTGATTATCACAGGAGTCACTCTATCACCTGATCATAATATTTCTAGTTGCTCAATAAATGGCGGATAAGCTCTTGAAAACTGCAAAAGAAATGCCCTTTCTTTAGGTTTCAGACATTGTTGATGTTTCCGAGTAACTCTGCATCGAGAGAATGAGCAAGTCGATATGATAAATACACTACTGGAGAATTCCAGCACTGATCGTTTGAATGTTTGATCAGTTTTGTAAATTTGTAGCTGCATATTCTGTTACAGCTCCTACATTGCCGGTGAAGAAGAATAAGTGGTCATGGAAATATCGATTTACAAGCACTTGGCAGTTGGAACCTCAAAAGTTCCTGCTAACCAACTCATACATCCTAAACAGATAAGTGAAATCCAAAACTTAGCAAGATCTGTCAAGATCGGAGGTTCCTATCAGACCAGTCCAAAATTGAAAATGGCCGGTTACTTATGCAAAGTGTCTACCCCAAACCTACTGGCGAAAACAAACACTAAACCTGTGGCCATGCAGCTATCTTGAACTTTAAATTCAACGATGTCTTTATCTTGATTTGGGAACTAGATGCAGAATCTAAGGTAGCATCGGCAATGATAGAGAGAGAGAGAGAGAGAGAGAGAGAGAGAGAGAGAGAGAGAGATCCCTTGCAGTGTCACCCCATGTGCTAACTACATGGAAGCTCCTCAAAACGTGGCTCGATTCATGGCACGCTAATCATTCATGACTTGTACATGGCCGTACATCAAGCGTACAGATTTGACCTTGATCTTTGCTTCTTACTCCCTTTCATTGTACTTTACATCTCATGTTCTTTCTGTACTGCAATCCTTCATAAACAAGGAATTGCAGTTCCACATGCAAGGCCCTGATAGAATGGTGGAAATAGCTTATTTATACCCATTGACTTTGGCTTTCGGTTATGGAGCTTGAATATCTGTACCATCCATCTTCATCAGAGAATATAATAGTCTGAGCTAACAGGAGCAGAAAGCATTATAAAATAGAACTCTCTGCGCGCGATCAGGTTGCAGACCAAAGACAACTTGCCATATGACATTATCCCCCTTCTTTTCAGTTTGTCGTGCTGTTGACAACTTGGACCTCAACTGTACGACTAACGTACCACTGATTCTCCGACTAAATGTGCGAACATGAAACTTCTGATGGTGGATTTACAAACTGCGCCTCAGCTGTCTAAATTCCATGAACTTAGACGGCTTGGGGATTTTAAATTGTTAGATGTATTGTATCTTTAGACTTTCTTTGCGTACACCGAAGGTTGGGTAATTCCTTTTCAATCACATGATTTGAAAACAGTTATATATGTACAGATCATACCGCTAATGACGACAATGTTACTTAATAAATCTTGCATTTCTTCTTTATGTTACTAAGCACAGGAGATTTAATAAACAGTAAAAGCTAAATTTCAAGCAAGATGAGACTCAAAAGAGCCATGACTACCGATCTTCTAATTTAAGCAGCCAAAACAATCGAATGTGACGGGAGATTGTACAGCTGCTGATTATTTCCAGGAAAAATTTGACAGTTTCTCTTTAAGTTTCTCGGTGTGGCCTTTGTCACACTCCATGTGAACACGGAACATGTGCTTTTGCTACACCTTACATTTTAAATACATCATGGTGTGTCATGGATCATCATTGAGTGAATAATACATCATTTTGAGGAACATGGTTAAGTCAACTTATCTGTTATGATATCATGCAAAGTTTGGAAATGTGAGTAACTTCCGGCGGTTATCTCTATCTCCGTCCCACCAGTATAACTTATTGGCTCATTATAAATAGCTCTGCAGTCGGTCATCTTCAGCAATAACAATAAGAGAGAGAGAGAGAGAGAGAGAGAGAGAGAGAGAATGGAAAAGGTGTCCATGCATGGTTGTCTTATACTAAGTCTTGGACTGGTGTTGATGATCACCGGGCAACCAAATGGAGCAGCGGGTGCTTGGCTTAAAGCCCATGCAACTTTCTATGGTGGAAGCGATGCTTCAGGAACAATGGGTGAGTAGCAGTACTCCCTCTTTTCCTTCCCTTTATATTCACCTAATTATGCTCAAGCGACAATCATGTCCAATATTTGAAATGCATAAATGACCTGCAACTACTTTCACAAAGCCTCATTCTTCTCCTGCAGCATTTATGACCGTCTGTATAGTTACTACAGATGCTTGATATGTATTGCCGATCCGTCTTTTCGCAGCTTTAGTTTTTGACTGTCAATGGTCATATTTCATGATGTGGATGGTGTTTCAATACTAAGATTGAAGCATTACAACTTGCTCTAGGGAATAATCTTTCATATACCCCTTATCGGAGCATGCAAAATCTCTCTGAAGAGATGTGAACTGAAAGGTGACCTTTTTGACTTGCAGGAGGAGCATGTGGATATGGGAATCTGTACACAGACGGCTATGGAATCAAAACGGCGGCGCTGAGTACGGCTTTGTTCAATGATGGCAAGTCGTGTGGCGGATGCTATCAAATAGTCTGTGATGCCACGCAGGTTCCTCAGTGGTGTCTCAAGGGCACTTCTATTACCATCACTGCCACCAATTTCTGCCCGCCAAACGATGCTCTCCCCAGTGACAATGGTGGGTGGTGCAATCCCCCAAGGCCTCACTTTGACATGTCTCAACCTGCATTTGAGACCATTGCGAAGTACAGGGCCGGAATTGTTCCTATTTTTTACAGGAAGTATGTTCTATTCATATGCACTTGGTCTTCTCTGAATTTTGTTTATCTAGTTTGCGACATGATTCAAGAAAGTTTCGTAGGTTGACTAGTTTTTCCTGGTCCATAGTGTTAGATGAAAGAAATTCTGGTGAAACCAGACCGAACCGATCATTTCCTTACATGTTCTCTGGCTTCTGAGTATATTTTAAATTGCAAGTTGGGCTGCTTAAACACAGAGGCTGCTTCTGCATTTGGCCCGCTTAAACATATCCTCAGTCTTCTGACAAAGGATATGTAGACTGAAGACACGCAACCTCCAGTTTCCGGGCAAACTTGGCACTAGGAAATCCGACAAACTCGCCTAATAACTAGATTATATTGCATTACACTGATTACAGATTTTACTTCAGCCACAAAAACAGAAAGAAGAGGAAGGGCTTCTATGAGATTAACATCTTTGTCTCCCCTGTATCCTTTATTAGGGTTGGATGCAAGAGAAGTGGGGGCATCAGATTTACCATCAATGGAAGGGACTATTTTGAGCTCGTCCTCATATCGAATGTAGGGGGAGTTGGAGATATCTCGAATGTATGGATCAAAGGGTCCAATGCGAACAAGTGGGAAGCCATGTCAAGAAACTGGGGGGCGAACTGGCAAAGCCTCAGCTATCTCAACGGCCAGAGCCTGTCCTTCAGAGTCCAGGCCAGCAACGGCCGCACCGTCACGGCCCTTGACGTGGCGCCTTCAAATTGGAATTTTGGCCAGTCCTTTTCCAGCAGCACCCAATTTTAAGAAGACGGGTGCAGACACTGCTATTGATGCAGCCTCATCAATCAATTACAGAAAAGTCGCTTTTCTCCCTTTGCCGTACGTATATTTTTACTTTTACACCTCATTTTACAATTGTATTAATGGGGTTGTGCCGAGTATATTCAAGGACCAACCCAAAACTTTTTGAAGCTGGAGCTCTTAGCTGATGCTCAAAAGTTCAAGAAAGCAAAAGAATGACGTGAAGAATAAAAATATCTACTTGCTACCTTCTCTTAATATACATCGGCAAAAGCCAAAAAGGTAGCAACATAAAGGAATTGCCTGAATGAACTCCCAGGCCATCAATTAGATCTTTCCCTCGAAGAAAAATAGACAAATTCTAGATTTGATCATGAGGTTCTTACATGAATCCTTCAGAAAAAAATGATACATTAGAGAATGAACTTTCCATCAGGACTAAAAGGCTCACGATTCCACAAAACGGAAATCCATGTCCAGTTAATGACGAACAAGAAGCGGCCCTCCGTTGAATAACTCAAAAGTAACTGATCAGAGAAAGTCGGCTTTGCCCAAAGTTTCTGTTCTTGGAGCCAACGTCTTTCTAGTTTTAGATGCATGACATAACTGTCCATACAAATGCAGCTCCGTGAAGCAAAACACCAATCATATTTTATCTCCTCATACCCCGGTGGCGCTCCCGTCTTCGAAAACGCTCTAGCATAAATTCATCTGTTGCAGCTTGCCTTTGTCCAGGTGCATCAGCGTTATCATCAGCTGGTTTTGATCCAGCACCATCATCCTGGGAACTACGGTCCTTGTACAGCTCAGGATGATCTGTAATTTTTTCCATCAACAAATATTTTATCAGAACTGGTATTAACATGAAAACTCTCCACATGATGCGATCAACATATTATAGGAAACAGAAATTTGCATAAAATCTGGCCAAAGAATCCAGTCAATCCAAACAAATCCATGTATACACGCACTACTGACCAGCCAGCCATAATCCAAGCCAAAGTCTAATGGCCTGTTTCTGGGGTGGCTTAGATTTTTCAGCCAAGGCTTTTTCACTTTATACCTCGAGGCCCATGATTATTCACTTGCAGCTTTAGATATGATGTTTTTCGATGTTGGATCTTTGAAGTTTTAATTTTTGTGTTTCACTAAAAAAATTACTCAGCCTACACAATTTCATCATATATTTCGCATTTGAAAAGATTATTTGCCAAAAGCTAAAAGCCAAAAGTAGATGTAGGAGGTCACCGGCTCCAATTCACTCATCATGAGATGAAGAAAGGGAGGAAAAAGAACCTCTTCGAAGTTTTTCAGCATAATCTCTGCCACGATGAAAATAATCTGCACTGTAACTAGCTGGGATATTAAAGTCGGATTTTGTCCTTCCCATGAGCCTCTTCTCCTGCAGAAGCTTTTTAGCAGCCTCTGTCTCCTCAATGTTTCTTAACTTGTATCTGCAGAATGAAAGATGCACTCATAGAAAGCAATAAGAATATGCCTTCTTAATGTTGGAAAGAATACAATTAGATCGCTGGAGAACACGTCTGACATAATGGTGGAAGTGCAATGACTCTAATCTTAAACACAATCGCGAAATTGAAATCAAAGCTAAGGACGTACTCAATAGGAAGCTGAACCTCAGCAATCCCAGTTGTCCACTGGGTAGAGCCTTCGTCTGAAGTTCGCTTCTTCACCTGTGACGAATGGTATGAACATAATTGGAGTTATCAGCTCATGCATGAAAACCCTAAGTAGCATTCCAAATCAAAGGGCATGCTCCTTGGCCTGTTCATGGATTTATTGACCAAAAAAATTTATCGTACTGGATAGAAATAATAGAGATCATGTTAACAATTGAAAAGGTCAAAAGCTAGAAACTTCGCCGTTTCCGCATGGGAGGAAGAATAACACTGAGAAACTTCATTTGAAAAGAATACAGTTATTTTCAAGCAACTCACTTTAAGATGCTCTGGAATCTTGTACAATTCATCTTCCGCATTCTTTATATCATTCTCAGCTTGATCACTTTCATTAACACTCCTGCCCCTTTTCTTTGCCAATTCTTGCTCAACATACTTCACCCTGTTACAGCAGATATAACCATAGCAATTATAACAAGTGAAACAATTGAAGCTAACAGGTGCAATATTTTAAAAAGAGTAAACAGCTAAACATAACAACACATGTGGACATGGTAAGTATTTTACTTTTGGACCCTCGAGGAGTAAAACTACTCATGTAAAGAAATAGTTCCATTTATTTAATCTTGATACCAGACAAAATGTCAGAACAAATTGAAGGAACCTCCAGTTTAGAACTTTTAAAGCCTAACAACACATAAGGGCTTTGGTAAGAATTGAAAAGCTGTAGAAGCATAAGGTTTTTCTAACCCCAGTCTGTCAAATCAATGATGGTCATGAATATGACCATCGCAAAATCCTCTTTTTCTGAAAAACCTTTTGAGAGGTTTTACATCTTGTCAATGGTAGAAGCATCTTTCCGTGACAGATGAGATGAGAAAATATAATTCTTTCTACATCTCACTTAAAATGTACATTGAAAGACTAAGTTTGAAGCATGTTCAGGAACAGTGATTCTACAATGTTCAGTGGAATCACGTTACCACCGGCTAGTGCTAGAGACCTAGAACGATTACTCTTAAAGTAGATGAGGAGCATCGCATAACTTCAAACTACAAATTCCAGCTCCAGAAAATATTCGTGATAGAAATGCCAAATCAAGTCAAGCTATGAGCATTTCTTAGTAGAATAATATAAGAGAGTACCATCTTAAGTGAGAAGGAAATGCTAATACTACTCCAAGTAACAATCTTAAGTTTCTAACCTAACATTTTCAAAGACTATCGCATCCCATCTTCTTGACATGGTTCAAAAACCGTTCACCCAAAGTGTTGCTATAACACATGCAGTTCCAACACACACAAACTTCTCAAACCTACTGATTCGATTCTCAGTTCAAGTCCCCGAGGCAGATGAACATCCTCTTTGCACTGGATAAAGCAAATTAAACTAACTACCACCATCAACAGAAATCATAGCACGAGTAAAAATGAAAGAACAGAAACAGAAGACATATTCAGGCTCCTTGTGAGATAATTTCTTGGGTTCTTTATCTTTGCTTTCTTCTGTAGTATCCAATGTAAGCCCAGCTGTTGTTCCTAGAGATGTAGTAATCGACTATGCCTAGCAGTGACATTTCAAAGCAAGATTGATACTTCGTCTCTTTTTTCCGTTTCCACAACCCCAAGCGGTCGGTGGTGCTCACGGGTGTAAAAAAACCAAAACAAAACCCTGCGACCAAGGTGGGCTTCAGCGACCGACTCACATGTTAGGATCTTCGACCATGACCGCCGTCTCCTGCGCAAACGTGTCCTGGAGAACCAAGTCCTCCTTCTCGCCGTCGACCTCGCTCTTCTCGACCGGCTTCGCCGCCAAGCCCACGCGAGCCCCGACGCCGCTCTTCTGAGGCGCCAGGACGGCGGGGATCCCGGATCTCCTCTCCCTCTGCTTCTGCAGGAACTTCACCTCCTCCAACGCCAATCTGATTCAACGGCGACGACAACCGAAAAAAACCGAACCGCGTCACTCACCGCCAACACCACACGAAGCACCATCAAAAGAAGAAGACGAAAACCAAGAAATTTCGCTAGCTCGCTCGCTCGAGCGTGATCGCACCTCCGCTCTTCTTCGTCATCGGACCGGCTGATTTCCGGCTTGTTCTCCCCTCCTGCTTCGCCGTCTTCCTCGTCGAGAGACCGCTTCCTGAAGTTCTTCTTCCGATGCTGCATCGTGATTCGGTCGATCGATGTTCGTCGCTCGAATTCGAAGCAGAGGAGGATCAGCAGCTGCTGCTGGCTCGTGGAATTCGCGAAAGAACGCCGAAGCGCTCCGCTCGATTTTGCAGCCTCCTCTGTTCTTCGAGGTCCTCCTGCTATGCGTCCCCACCGTTTTTGAGCGATCCACGAAGCGACGCGCAACGCAAGTCGTTTTTTGAGTTGAGCCGAAACTCTCAAGGCGCGAAATAATAACAATTATGTTCCCGGGCACAATTTCTAGCTGTATTTTTTTTTTTTGATAATCAAGATATCCCACGTGTAATGGACTATTCCTCGGGGTGGTGGGGTATAAAACCAATGTCACTGGGTAAGCTCCCAAGATGTAATCGACAGGAATTGAACCTAGGATCTCATCAATTTTACTGTCTGAGGTCAGGAGTTGCTAGAAGAATTGTTATTTCTATTTTCAAAAGTAGAAATGTAGAATATTTTTACTTTTCATTTACGGCCTATTTCTAGAATAAAAATTTATTTCGAGAACAAAGAAAATAAAATTACGTTGTAAAATGAATTTCTCTTACAATCCTCTTCTCGATAATAGAAAAATAGAAATACCAAAAAAAAAAAAAAGAATGATTATCTCCGACTTGGACACGATGGCAGTGGGGTAATTTCGAGCTGAGACGAGGGCATTTAATTTCACTTGCGAGTCAGTCGGAACGGGTCGGCTTCTTTACAGTCGGAATGAACATCTTATCCAGTCCGAACATTTAAGATAAAGAGGTAAGGCTTTGATCTCACCAGAAGTTAAAGCATTGCTTCGTGCTTCAGATTTCGATTATTTGTCTATCGTTTTACGTAAGTTATTTTCGCGAAGATCGAATTACATTTTATTTCTCTAAATGTGTAGCCGCCGTAGAAAGTTGGACGAATCAAGCTCGAACGAAGATTGAAGTAACTGGAACAGCAGAAATCGAAAAGCTCGAATGGATGGATTCTCTTCGTGCTGCTGGACAGTGCAGTTCACGTCTCTCATGACTTCTTTGGCGCAAGCTTGTCCTTGATCTTGTTGATCTCTTTAGTGCCGACCTGGAACGCCTTGGTCAGCACACCGTCAGGCACCGCCGGCGTTGCATTGAACAGCGTTAGTGCGATGGACTGCGTCCCGGGCAGCTGGCTGTTGAATGCCGCGAGAGCCGAGGCGGCCTTGTCGCCGTTGTTCTTCTGGAAGTGGACGAGGCCCCTCGGGAACACAAACACCTCGCCCTTCTTGACGGTCTTGGAGATCAGGGTGTTGGCGGTCGTGATGAAGCCGACGTCCAGATCGCCCTCGAGGACGAACACGATCTCTGTCGCGCGCGGGTGGGTGTGCGGCGGGTTCACGCCGCCCGGGGCGTAGTCCACGCGGGACATAGAGATGCCTAAAGTGTTGAGGCCCGGGATTTTCTCCACGTTGGCGGTCGTGACCACGGATCCCACCGAGCTGGTGATTGTTCCCGGTTTCGCCAGGCCTTCGAAGGCGAAATCAGAGGCCGTGACGTTTGCTTCGCTCTTGCATGCGAAGCCATTGACCTCTGCGCCTGCAAGGAATAGCAAATTAAGAATTTAACTTCATGTGGCGGATCGTGTGTTGGTAGGGGAATGCAGTTCGCTTTAACTTTGAGTAAAAATTAATGGGATATGCACCAACTTGCCAAATCTCTCTCTAGGACAAATGCAGATTAGTTGGGTTCAAACAACTGTGAGTGTCAAAGCAATCCGTTTAAGATTACAGCAATGCAAGCTCAGAAAAAATTGAGATCTTAGAGTAAATAGTATCTGGAAGTTCATGAACAAATGAAAGACGAAGTAAAAGAAAGGGAAGATACCTGAGGAAGGACTGGCCACGCAGATATCCTGAAGCATGTCAGGGTCATAAGCAAGGGTGCCAGACAACACAGCAGAAATGACTAGATACACGAAAACCGCCGGCATTTTGCGAAGCGGAGGAGGGATCGATCCGAGAACGTGGAGGCGAACAAGAAGAAACCCGGTTATAAAAACTGGTCAGCAAGAGACTGGGCAACCGATATATGAACAGATTGGTCAGAGATGGATGGCCGATAGGGAGAGGAACTGATGTGCTGCGAAAAGCATGGAATGGGAAGAGTTCTTCAACTTTAATACAAAGCAATCAGATCTCAAACGGGCTCTTTAGTTTGACCCCAAATCTACCTTTGAGATCATCATCCGGTGGCGCTGAGGAGATTTCATGTATTAAAAGTGACGATTAAGCTAAGAAAACCTTCACCAGATAAAGGAAAAGAGGAAAAGGGAAAGACGAGGACATGGGGTTATGGCTAAAGCGAGTGGTTGGTGAATGAGGCAAAGATGAGTGTTAAGCGCATCTTGTAGTTCCCAACGAGTAGTTACACAACTAACAGCAGAACTTTGAGTTTGGTGGGAGAGACATTAGTCATCAGGGTATTGGGATGAACGATGATCTGTCAACGGAAATGTAAAAAGTAAAAGTTGGTGCTTTCCAGGGAAGAGAGAGAGAGAGAGAGAGAGAGAGAGAGAGAGGATTACGTAAGAGGAACAGTTCGCATCACCAACCATTGAGCCAGATCAGATTGGGGGCAAAATGGGCCCTGGAAATGGGACTGGACTTCTTACTCTGCACCCATCTTTTAGTTTGGTGCAGACATGTTTCCAACTTCCTCTTTTACATTTAACATAAGATGGTGTGACCTTTCACATAAACAAGGCAAATGTGGACTTGGTTAACCAGCCCCTGTTGCAGTAGTTGGGATGGTCCTGTCCGTTCGATTACAAGCGGTCTTTCAGGTCATGCGAAATGCAAGATGCTTAGCCAGAAATCTTTGAAAACAGAAAAAGATTAACGCAGGAGCTCCACTTTATGAAGCTTTTAGCTCAGGTGAGGCCATATGCTCGGCCTAGTTTGGTTTCTATCAGCATTTGCACCTGTTTTGTAGGTTGAGCATGCAGTCATGCCACATCACTTGCTTGCTGTAGTTAGAATTGCCACAAAGATGAGAACATGGGAAAGGGTTGGCCAGCTAATTATTTGCTAACAGTAACTTGGTGCTCTTTCTGACCTTTATCAGCATGATTTGGATTATGTTTTGCTTCGATGCTGTAAGACATTGACTTATAAATTATAACGATCTCAAAAGATCATCTGGGTCAAATCACCGTTGAGATGCGAGCAATGTTCACCTAATTACTGTAGCAGCAAAAACATAGTTTCCTGGCTTCTTCCACTGGTCATGTCAAGAAAGGGATCAAAGCGGAAGCATGTTTCGCTCTTTTCGATGTCCAGAAGTTGAAATTATTGATTGAGCATTAATTGGCCTTTGCTATGATGATGGAGGCAAACGGTCCATCACAAAAGATTGACGAGAAAAGGGCAATTTTCTATGTCAAAAGATCTTGAGGCTTTGAGCTTTTTGATCCCTGAATGAAAGAAAAGGTGAACCCCAAACTGGGAAAAAAATTGATACAACGTTGGGGTAAAATGAAAATGTGAAGAATCATCTCATCCGGACGATCTCCAAATCCTTCCTTCCAAGGAAACCACCATAACCGAAACATCATCATGGTATTTACGTCTGTCTCCTTGAGGAATGTCAAGGAGCTGATGAAAATCCATTCCTACAATGGAAAAATACCAACCCCAGCTATAAAATGACAGCAGTAATTGCAAAATACAGGATTCAAAATAAATGTTCCTCGGAAAAGAAGTTTGACAGTGCGATAGGATAAGCATCAAACGACTGCTTATGCTAGTGCCAAGAAGATTATCGAAGTCTTCAATCTGGTTTTCTGATAATGTAACACAAACAGGTTTTCGGCTGCCAGACACAACAAATTATGAAATAGACATGATAAGATCAGTCAGTTTACTAGTTGAGTGCAAGATTTTTAATAATGCCCATCACAGAATAAGGGACAACCATTCTTGCAGCCACTAGCAACTCCACGTGCAACATATTACTAAGTTATGCACAAACTCCAAAGAATATTGTCTCATGATGGTTTGTATTAGGTGTCTATGTAATATCAGCAATAGGAAACTATGAGCCTCCGAGTACTTTAGGACAAACATGTGGAATTGCAGTACTTCTAAAACTAGATGAACTGAACGGGTTAATATCATCCATCCAGCCAGGACAAGAGAAAAAGAATGAAAGACACAGAGTTCTGACAACTGACCATTCTTTTTAGCAGCACGGAAAAGCAGCTCAGCAATGAGGTATTGAGCAGGATCGCCTTCAGGGACATTTTCCATGAACCATGTGACATGTGCAACCACCTCTTCATTGCTAAAGTATTGATAGAGCCCATCGGAGGAGAGTACCAAGAAACGATCACTCGAGGAAAGTCGGTGATGGGCAAGAGATGGTATGCAGCTAACATAGGGAGAAGTTCCCAGGTAATCAACTCGAAACATCTCCAGTAGAGCCTCATTCAATGTTGGCTGCAACCAAAAAGTTATATATCCTGGTCAAGTTTACCAAACGGAAAGAAGATAGCAAAGAGCTATTGCACAAAACAACTAGCAATATGAAATGAAGAAAGTGCTCTCTTTCACTTTGAACAAAGAAGTTAAGATTTAGGAACAGAAACACGTCTCTTTTTATGCAACAAAAAATTACACACAGAAGTATCTTGAACAGCTCACTTTCACAACCCTTCATCTGACAGTCTAAAAACTGACCATCTGTGTACAGCCACTTTCTAACCCAGGTGTGCGTACCTCCAACAAAAAATAGCTCCACTTCTCAGGGGCTAAGATGCCATTTCCTTACAAGATCATGAACATGGAATCAACAGTGACCAAAGAAGCTAAAGCCACTTTAGAGGCTGTTACACTCATCATCTCAAACAAGCTATACGGCGTGAACTTAGCTCACTAAATTTCAGAATGAACCATCCTACACTTACCACACCCTCTCATTGTAACACTAGAGATAGACTTCAGCCGCTAGATGTGCTCTAAAATTTAGCGTGTGAAAATTTTCATGTGCATCTGCTACTACAACAACAAAAAACCAGAAAAGCCTTATTTGGAGTCCTCAAGTTTAGTTACAATGCTCACTGATAAGCATTACATCATTCTCAAGTTCTCTGTTACTCTTTTTAGAATTATATAATTCTTGCACAGTCATGTGCACTATTATCACTTGAGAACTTCTGTTTATCTCTTTATAAGCAAACTGATTCATTTCAAAACTTTCTCTTATTTTCTTGTTACGATACTCGGAGAATAGGCATCCACACAGAACATCTCAGAAACTAAATATATTCATCTTGGACATTCACATATCTTCAAGACTTAAATTTTCCTTTCTTGTTCAAATTCTTGGGGAAGTACATAAGTACATTTTTAAAGTAAGTGGTGCAATGTGACAACAGATATGATGAGAGCCCACGCTTCATCAACCAGGAGAGAAAACATAGGCTCTGTAGGCACAGGAATCATAGATAGAGGTGGTAGAGCAAAAGTAGCTAGGAACTATCTGCAGTGAAGCAGATGATTGCTACTGGCCCAAAAGAAGAAGATGATTGCTTTTTTTCCAAATTTCTGAGCTGCCAAGCAATTTTCTTTATTACGCATCCTTTCTACCCGAAACATGCGGAACCGTATATTGACTATTGTCCTCTCGTGCATGCAATCAATGGAATCCCAACATTATAAGCCGTGGCCAACCCTGCCCAACCCCAAACAGTAGCCTCCTCCAAAGAGAATTGTCAGACCAGAATTCCGCAGCCAAAAGGCAAACTTCAATAAAAGTTATTAGGCTGACCAACCTTCTTGAGGAAGCCAGCCCCAAATGCTCTAGTTACTTTCAACTGCCCCTTAACACGACCATTCATAACAGCTTGGTTATCATCCAGATGTTCAGATTTTATCCTCAAAACCTCCTGCAACAGAATAGAGAGATCATACGTCATTACTGTTGCCATTGATCTTGAACCTACTTAAGAAACATAACATTGCAGAAAACATGCTGTGACGATAAGTACTCTCGATGATATAAGTTGGGTGGCTGGGTACAATACTCATTCCGTTTCTTTTTATATGGAAAAATTCAGCACAGGCAGCACTTATGCTCATAGATAGCAGATGCCCCACATCTGGAAATTACAGTCTTCACTTTTGAAAAATTAAGGAGCCACAGCTTCACTCACGTAATGAATTGTAACCATACAGAGCGCAGTTCTCACAGATGTTATTAGGTTCCCCTATTGACAGCCAAATGAAGGTCCCACTAAAATTGGGTTTCATAACTAGGTTCTCCTAATTCAAAACATGCTGGTTATATAGATGTACCAACAGAGATGGACACACAAAAAAAAAAAAGAGGCACTCTGCCAACAACAAATCACTGACGAACATACTCCTCGCTTCATAAAACCCATACACAACAGTGCTGCTCTGATATAAGGAGAAATAGTTGCAACAATGGCCCAACAAACCCTAGTTAACATGCATTCACCAGAAGAAAATTAGAGTTTCAAATCATACTTCAGAAACCACTGACCACTAATAAACTCGAGTGGTTCGATTGATGATGAATATTCAAATTGTCAGATTATATATAGCATGCAAAATGGAAGGACAAAGGAAAAAAACACTTCCAAGAGGGACATACTTCTTCAATGCTTGTGCTATGGTCAGTTGAAAGCTGAAGTGCCCTCATCCTTAATCTGCAGATGGAAATCTCTCTGTTCTTGTTTACCTTGTTTATCTGATTGCTCTGATTATGCATTGGAGACTCCTCCGATATTCTGTCTAGCTCCATACGCACTAAAGACTCCCTTGACCTGTTCCGATGCCGCAGATCATCCTTCAGAGAAATGGAATTAGGAATGCGATCGCTCGGCCTCTCCTGTGCCAAAATGATGCGGCTGTCACCAAGGTTCATGACGTACACATCCTGATCCTTCATTAACATCACTAATACACAGGATCCCATTAAAGCAAGCTCTGCATTTTTGTCCAAAGACTTCTCCACCATTTCCATGTATGCCTCTTCAGTCTTTTGAAGTGCGCATGCCATTGCCCTTAAGATGGCATCATGATCCACAGTTCCTGATATGCATTTCCTGATTGGTCCGGATTGTTCCACTATTCTCTCGTCAACAAAGTTATCTTCTCTATGCCAATCATAGCTCCAAGGAAATAGTTTCTTGTGTAGTGACTTTTGCTTCCTGTACATCTTTACAATCTTCGAACTTATGAGGGATTTTCTTGCATTTTGCCACTTTCCAGAAAACAAAACCGCAGGGATAGTGCCTTTTTTGCTCGAATTATCTCCAGCCCCACCATTTTCTCCAGAAGTAGTGGGATCGTCACCGTGATTAATCGGATTATTCCCTTTCGAATTCAACGAGTGAGATCTTAGCTGCTCCTTTCTCAAGGCTTCCTTGGGAATCAGAGCGCCTGAAATTTGTTGAGAATCCCATGAGCCCCTTCTTCGGCCCCCGGCATCAGATGGCAAGACTGTTTGTCCATCCCTTGATTCCAGCTGGAGCAATTCATAAAGCCGCATACTCTTTCTGCCTTGGCCACTTGAAATTCCAGCTGAAGTGGAAAGAGGAGCACAATTGGAGATGCCGGGCTCCAAACTCCCATTTTTTCCATTTTCTTCCTCAACTATCTCGCAATTAGATGACTGAACACCAGTAGCACTCAAAGTACAAGAATCTTCCAAGACGCTAGAACTTACCGGAGCCGAATTAGACAGCGGCCGGTCATCAATACTGCATCCTGAAATAGCCTTAGCATTTTCACTTTTCTGAGGCTGACCTTTTGGCTGATCATTTGATGATTTGCATTCATAGTCCCATAGCAGACCCTCTAGTTCCTTGTCCACAGCTTTATAAAGATGGGTCATAAGAAAATCCGGCGCATCTGGCCCGCTAAAGCCATCGTATATACCAATATATAGCCACCCTTGCTCTTCAGAAAGCACGACATGAACCCTATCTTCGCCAGCCTTCCCATGAGCCCATTGTAAATTGTTGGCATTTCCATATTCCCCTTCAGATACCCCCATTTCAAGACTATTTCGGGAGGCATCCGATCGAAACTTTGCATCCTTACTATGCCAGGCCAGTTGGGTCACTGGGTGCAAGAAAAACCTTTGCATCCAATGAGACCCCATGGAATGTCTAGAAAAGGTTCGAGTAATAGTACTTTTCATGGGCCCGCTGACTCTCCTCATGAGACTCTGGAGACCACGCCTTCGACGCCCCCGCGCAAGAGGTGCCGAGAAGTTGGATTTATCTGTACCATCCAGAGGTCCAGACATTACCCCCCTCTCGATCGGCCCGGACATAAAACCACATCCTTTATCCAAAGGCCCCGATGCAAAACCCCTTTCCAAGGGTCCAGACATGAAAATATTTAATGGTCCAGAGCCACGAGCTATGGGCTGCAAAGGGATTGCAGCAAAGGAGGCTGTGCTCTCAAATGAGGCGGCAGGCTCTAGAACGTCACTGGCAAGCAATGCATTCTGGTTACCGGTCCTAGCAGTGGAAACATTGGCACTGACAGAGGCACCCGAAATAGTCTTGAATGTGGTTTCGGTGAAATTCTTGTTGGGTTTGTTCAAATTCGACGGATCATCTACATTCTCATGCCTAAATGACCCACTTAACGTCTCGGAATCGAGAGTGCTTGAATCAACTGTAAACCGCTCAGAGTTCGATGGCGTGATGGCCGGAGAGTCAAAAACAGTTGGCCTCACATAGCAGAACGAATGGCCCAATCCCTCATCCAAGGGCTCCGAGAACTCCAAATCGACTCCGCCTTTCCCATTGGGAACGAAGCACCCCACGACGCGAGAAGTACTGTTGCCCATCACTATACTCGCAATGAACCTCACAAATGACACCTCTGATGTGGAGGGGTCCTATGACTTTGTACCATGAGCAAATACAGGGCAAAAGAACTCGAGCAAAGACGAGAAAACTCAACAAACCCAACCACCCCACGGTTGCCCAGGTGACTATGCATCGTCAAATTTTCATGCTCAACGAAAAACATATACCAAATATAGGAAACCAGTGCAATCCTACTCTCTGGGCCCGTTTTTGCTATCTATCATACTCCCTTGGACAATTCCAAAGAGCGGGCAGAATAAACAGAAAAAAAGACTGAGCGATGATCTGACCTCGGGAGCACTGTTTGAGCAGAGATATAAAAGCCGAGCGAATCGAGCAAACCTGGAAACAGATCTACCAGGAGCAAGGACGGCAAATGGAACACGTCAGAACCAAACAAGGGACGCCCGAATACCCATTCGGCTCTTTCGGGTTCGTGCAATCTGACGAAGTACCCAAATAAGGAACCGGGCTCATACTGATTCGACCCCAGTCGATTGAATCATGCAGACGCGGACAACCGTTCAGCAGCGCAATACAGCACCGGCGTATTCCGACAAAAAAAGACAGAGAAGGAAAAGAAAAAAACAGGGGCCCGAATGATAAAAGAAAGAAAGAAAGGAGGCCCAGAGGAGAAATCAGACAGGAGCGCAAGAAACAAGGAGGAGGGTCAGCAGAAAATGCAAAGGTGGGAGGAGAAGGGGGGTGGTGGGTTTTATGTGGGGTGTGCAAGCATAAACAATTGGGATTGGGTCTGATGATGCAGAATCAAAGTTGAGTTCATCAAGGAGGGTCTCTTTCTTGGGGTTTTCAAATGGTTTGGGAGGGTAAAAAAAAAAAGAAAAAAACAAACAAAGGGAAGAGAGGAGAGAGAGAGAGCGAGAGGGAGGGAGGCTCAAGAAAAAACAAAAGGGCATGAGGAATCGGACATTTCAATTCGCGTTGAAAAGTTGAGAGACTCTCTGTCGCTGTTGTCCTGCTCCAAGGACAGACTTTCAGCTCCAAATTTTTGCAGCTCTTTTTCACTCCTCCCCGCCCTCTCTCTCTCTCTCTCTCTCTCTCTCTCTCTATCTCTCTCTCTCCCGTTCTTCGTTTCTTGCAATTCTTGAAAAAAAAGAAAAAAATTTATTTGCCTCTTTTTGCTGGCGAATGATTGATATCTGAATAGTGTATTTGGTGCCGCGGGAGTCAATACAGAGATGCCACTATCCATCATCATGGTCATCGGTGAATTTGGAGATGGAGGCCCACCCCATCGAAATTTTGACCCACCTCCCCCTTCCCCTTTTTGCTTCTCTGAATTGGGTGAAAGCGGCCCCTCTTCAAGCCAGACACTCCCGCAAGATTTATCAGATATCAAGAAAGCAATCTCTGGCCAGTCCCCGAATTGGATTTACTCAAGAGGGGGTGTGTTGAGATGTGTTTTGAATGCAAAGAACGGCCGTGTCCGCATGATTCCTCGATTATCTATATTAAGTCGAATATTCCCCGTACCATCACCTGTTAATTTTCCTCCGCCTTTATATAATTCTTCAATCGAAGGGCTCTCGAGCACCGTCTCACATGGCCACGTATTATCCCTCGCTTCATATAGTCTCTCCTACTACAAACCTGTGCGTTACTATTCAACAGCTCAATCGAGAACTTCTTCTAATAGGACGTGCCCGTGTAATTGCATGTGGACAAATGATAAATAGTGATTGCGCACGAACAGTTAGATGTTTGCTAGATCGAGGATTTCGATCGAGACAGCTTGTTGGAAGTGTTAACAACTTTGAGGCAGGAATTGGGAAATTTCGTAGCTTTCTTTGTTTCCTTCTGACGAATTTTTGCCCCCAACAGTTGAAATTGGCCGAAAAAGCGATGGAAAAATTGATGGATGGGCTCAACATCATTGAAAAAGGGCAAGATGGAGTCCTTGACTCCGGACAATTATCGGAGCTAATCATTTTTGGTTCAATCATTAAAGCAAAAAGGCCCCTTTTATGAAATTATATCCCCCCTCTGAAAAAGGGCAAAGATAAAACAGAAAAAAAAAGAAAAAAGAAAAAAGAAATGCTAATTCGAGTTGCTCGAAAGAAGCATCATTCACACGCTGATGATGACCACGAGTTCACTCTGCTCGCTCTATATGGTGAGAAAAAATGGGTGCTCACCAGCACTTAAAAAAGTCGATCTTTTCGGGTTATTTCCCAGGGCGATCGCACCGGAATCACGGGCTCGAATCTAGAATGTCGGAACGGTGGAAGCCGCTTTATAATATTACCGGCGAGGTGATATCTCCGATCGATTTTCGCAGCACAAGGCCAATTTTCTAATTAGGATCGACAGGGACTGCATGGAACTAGTATGTGACCAAAGCTGCACATGAGAGATGGTAAAGTGGCCAATCTTTGCCAGATGCAAAAGAAGAAGCCCCCCGTGAGCACCCACTCCTCTGACGCTGTTGACCAAAACCAAACCCACCCACAAGAACTCAACTCCACAAAATCATATACTTCGCATCTTGTTGTCAGATCCCTCCTGCACAAAATGGCGTTAAATTGATCAAATCCGATTTAATTAATTAGTCGCGAAGACTCGAGATTAAATATAATCCGGGGATCAGGAAAAGGGAGAGAAGAAGAGAGAGAAAAAAAACCAAAGTCTAAACCTCGAGATTAAAATAATTCATTAAAAAAATCTCCCGAGAGTTGGAACACCCGAGGCTCCGTTCATAAAAACCCAACCCTTCCCGACCCGAAACGAAACGAAACCACGAGTCCGGGATGGACGCCGGGAGAAATATTAAAATAGTGGGGGACGGGTCGATAAAATAAAACGCGAGCCCCTGGAAAGTCCAAATCGATTCCCACGTCCTTCGAAACCACTCGTCATTTTTAATTATACTGAACTTTTAAAAATTGGGTATTTATTTTTAGGCCCTTCGGCAGCAGGCGGATGGGGTTAAAAAGAAAAAGGGATATGGACGAGGACTCCCACCAAGGGTGGTCAATTGTAAAAATTTTATATTATTTGAGAATTTGTTAAAAAAAAGTTAATATCATAAAAATTCTCAAACTTATACACCCGTGATAAATTTATTCGAAACTATTTTTTTGACCATAAAAAATCCCAAACTGGTACACATGTAATAATTTTACCCCGAATTAACTTTTTGATAACCAAAAATCCAAAACTAGTACATATGTGACAAATTTATTCTCCGTTAGTTTCCGTTGAATTTTATTATTAAATTACTAAATTTGATGACACGTAATAGTTAACGAGTGTACCAATTTGGGATTTTACCCCTCTGTTTGTCACAAGTTTTTACCAATTTGTGATTTTTCGTGATATTAATCCAATTTAACGGATACTAACAGAGGATAAATTTATCACAAATGTATCAGTTTTGGGGTTTTAGTGGTAAAAAAATTAGTTTTTGGTAAAATTGTTACAAATGTACCAGTTTAGGATTTTTTGTGGTAAAAAAATTAGTTCGGGGTAAAAATGTTACAAGTATACCAGTGTGAGAATTTCGGTGGTCAAAAACATAATTCGAGGTAAATTTATCATAAGTGTACCAGTTTTGAGTTTTTGATAGTTAAAAAATTAGTTCGGAGTAAAATTATCACAGATGTATCAGTTTGAGATTTTTCGTGGTATTAATCCTAAAAAAAAAAGTGGAGGGGAGAAAAAAGAATAATCCCATTTTTGTCCCCCCCCAGAATCCACTACTCGTATTCAGGTTGATTATTGCTTGCCAAAAGGTCGTAGGCTTTGGACAATTATGCGGTCTAGAATCATGATTAATTACTATTATTCGTGTCTTAAAAAGGCCCCCTCTTCGTGATGATGATCGGCTGCATTTTTATCGGGGTGTTTTTTTTCACGGATGCACGCCCGAGATCGTTACTTAATCACGATCCGACACGATGATCGCGGAAAAGCATCTGGTTAAATTTAGCTCTAACGAAGCCTCGTAGGTGTTCGTGTTCTTATTCCAAACTTTTTCCACGATTGGGCGTGGGGGAGAGAAATCAACCATTAATAGAAGGGGGTTCAGAAGGATATATGCTGTTGCCACTCGATCGAAGCAAAAGGAGTTAGGCAGCTCTTTAATAGGGCTTAATTGGGTCAAATTTAGAAATGGATAAGTGCATTGGAAGTTCTAAAATTGATTACCAAAGTGTAATTGAGTTTTAAAACTTGTAAACAAAAATTAATTACTGAAACTTGTCATGAAAGTGCAAATGGATCAAAAAGTTTAATCAAGTTCTAAAAACTTATCGAATTGGTCCAATCAAGTCTTTCCGTTAATTACACTTTTTGTAAATTCGAGAATTCGATTGTATTTTCGTGACAAATTTTTTAGGACTAGATTGCACTTTCGTTATAAGTATTAAGACTCGATTGTACTTTGTGAAAATTTTAAGACTCGATTATACTTTCATGACAAGTTTTAGGACTTCATATATACTTATCCCATTAAGAATAAGAGCTTATAAGCGGAATGGATCAGAGCAAGTAATTGTGGATTAAGAAAAGGAGGAGATGATCTTCTCCACGTTTGCTGAGTTTCTTAGTTGTACCGACTCCACAGAACAAGAACAGAGCCCATTCACATGTTCGTTTAGGTCAAACCCACGTGGGAACTAGTCAATCGTTTCTCGTCGCAACCCATGAACATGTGATTGATACCTTAAAGCCGCATTGAAAAGCTGGAACAAATCTGCAATAGATTCACGACCATGATGTGTGCGCATGTGTGTCCCAGCTGCAATTAGTTCGGCAGCGCAACGATCTTGTAATATGAACACTTGCCCTCTATCGCTTGTTCCAAAAGAATCGTCAAAGATTTCTATAACGAGCTGGTTCGCTAATTTAGTTATGGACCCATATTTTGTTTTTGCTTTTTTTTTAAAAAATTATGAATCTCAATTTGGATTCGATAACAGCTATGAAATTTCAATAATTATGAACCACTAGAGGTATCTTAAAAGGGCGGCAAGAAAAAATCCATATTCTTGTGGGGTCTTTAGTCAGATTTAACTTGTTAATGGCGGCCCGTCGTTGCGTGAGATGAGAGTGCTCGCGACGAGATTCACGGAGACTCATGGGACATAATGTTAGGGGAGCGGTGCTGGAGCCGGCGCCGGCGCCGGCACTGGAGGGGCTAGAACATCGGGTCTTTTGTCTCTCCCTTCCCCTATAACCATTGTGATCAATCCTGCAAGACTGGCTAGAGATCTAAGATGCAAAACTCCAAAAAACCCATTGGAAACCTTGCACGGTAGTACGGTGGCATTGGGCAAAGACAAAGGAAACTTCAGACGAACAATTCGGGTACATTGCGAAACCCGATCGACAATGCGAAAAACACCTTCGTTTGTCGAATCCAAAACTATTTTGCTTTTGTCCCCCTCCCCCGCCCGCAATTGCTCGATGGGATAGGAGGGAGGGAGGGAGGGGGGGCCCCTCCCATCTCGGAGCGCATTTGCTGGCATTAATTGGCAAAGCCGTGTACCAATAATAGGGAAGATCTTCAAATAAACAAAACAAAACTCGATGATGATAATGATGAGGATGATGATGATTCCCCTTATCCTCATGTGGTGGAGGACTTTCGTCTCCGTTTGCCCCTTTCAACCGCCCGATTCCCAGACACGGACCGCCATTTTCCCGAAGAATGTCAACGCCGCGTGTTTTCAGGATCAGAACAACGGGAGCGGTGGCTGATGATTGGAACGAAGACGAGGGATTGCTGCGAATTCGCTCGTGCGGAGTTGGGCCCCGACCGTTCGCTTGGGCCTCTTTCCTCCTGCATCGTCGGCTGTTGTCTTGTGTTGTCGTCCCTCCTTGACGCGAGCTCTCGTGCCCGAGAAACTATTCTTGTAATCTTGTTAGATCGGATCGACGTTCTTTTATCTCACGTGAGTTTCGGGTTCCTCTGTTGTTGTCGCTAGCAGTTTTCGGCGCGCGCAAAGCCGAGGATTCCAAGTGCCGGTTGCCGCCTCGAAACGACGAGGAGGCGTGTCATGGGCGACGAGTATTAAGGCGGTACTCGTCGTGTCGAGAAAGTATACACCGCGGTGGTATCTCGTGACTCGAGAGTGGCGATGGGAAATGCTCGAGCAGTTGAGATAGGCGGTTCGAGGGTCAGCCGGGTTCCGGGCCCAGGCGAATGCCCCGCGACGGGGGAGCATCGGGGGCGCGTTCCCGGGCCATGGATCGCGGGCGGGCTCTGAGTTGGGCTGGCGGGAGCGGAGCACGAAACCTCAAATGGTCCCGGGAAAATGGGCCCAATTCGTCAACCCCTCCGGAAAGAAAAAAAAAATCAAGGACGTACAAAATAAACAAACACCCCCGTGGAAAAGGAGAAACACGTTGCCTACAATTGGTAAAATGGCCCGGTCCGGAACCGCTGGGACCCTCGCGAGGACCGCGTGGTGAACGAGAGCAGCTGTATCCGGCACGCGATCATCTAAACTTCGTTTCTGTTTTTCTCACACGCTATCGTACGCAAATGCACGTTCGATTGGTCGTTTCGAAGACCTTCCTCAGATTTTTTGGCAAACGAGATTCGAATCCATCGACGACGCTCACAAGCTTCTAACGGCTCGAAAAAAACGATCGGCAGTTGGACGGGGACCGAAACTCCGAAGCCGGCGTCGGAGATTCCGAAGAGGGTCGCGCCGGCGCGCACGAGGCGCACGTTAACCACCAGCCCCGCTCATTCTGTTTTTTTTTTTTACCCGGGGGGGAAAAAAATTAAAAAAGGGAAAAGCGGATAGAGAATATGCCGTGCGAAAATCCCCCCTTAAGCCTTCTTCGTTGTCGCCGTTGCCGTCGTCGTCCTTTCCACCGGATAACTGCGTCTCATCTCCGAACCGCGAGCGAGAATCTTCCCCTCCGTTTCGATGGCGTCCGCGATCTCCGTGCACGGCCCTCGCCCCATCCTCCTCCTCCTCCCCTCTCAGGTCCGTCCTCTTCTTCTCCGCCGCGCTCGCTCGCTCTCTCTCTCTCTCTCCGCATTTCAATATCGGGAGCCGGTGCTCGCACGGATGGCTGCTCCTGACTTGACTGGAACTGCGGGATTCGAGCTTCCGAGCGCCGACTCCGGGTGGAATCGCTGACTCGGCTCTCGGAGTTCATCCCGTCGGGCTAGTCGGCGAGCTGGATTGACGTTGCGTTTTGGGCCGTGTCTCCCTGCGATTGGAAGTCAGGAGCGGTAGCTCGGTCGTTATGATTTTGGTATTTTTTTAGAGATGGACGGTCGAGACCCCCGCGATGACCTTCCTAAATTGGGAGCGTCCGTGGTTTCCCTGCTCAAGAAGCGCTTGCTAAAATCTGCTAGGAAGGATGGGTCCGTGCTCGTTGTGTCATCGGGAACTGTTTTGGTGCTCTGGTGTTAGTTGCTTCCGATTTCGAAATGTGGTTGTCCGCATTGTCGCTCTCATTAGTTTCGGTCGACGATAAGGTCTGTGGATGGGCTATTCCGCTATGTTAAATGTTCCAGTCTAAGCAAAGAGTGATGGATATTCGTCCCATGTAGTTAGAATTAGGTGGGAGAGGTGAGTGAAACCAAATATGCATAACGACTCAGCGTGTGCGGAGTCGGTACATGTTTAGTGCATAGAATTTTTTCGGGGACATTGTACGGTTGGCGTTCGTGCGAGATGATGTAGCCTACATCATGTAGGTTCGATACTTACAAGGTCCATGTGTTTGATGCTCAGTGCATGGTTCTAGCACTCATGCTTCATTTAATTAACGTGATTGGAGCCATCATGTGGTCTTGCAGGGTACTAATGGTAAAGATGTTACCGAAATGGGTAAGGTGCCTACGAGCTTCCAAGTTGCTAGCACGCAGCAAAGGAAGTATGGGGCGACATGCTGTGCGGCCAGAGGATTAACATCTAGATCTCACTATGCCTCCAGCTTGGCATTCAAACAATTTTCTAAAACCCCCTCCATCAAATATGACAGGATGGTTGAGATCAAGTCTATGGCCACGGTCAGTATCTTGTTATTTCACTATCTTAGTTTATAACTATAATTTTCTTGTGAATTTGGACTATTTGCATTCGCAAATGAAATTAAGTACATAAAACTGTGGAAACTTTTAGAAACCGAAGGGAGCATAGATTTTCAGGTGGCCGAATTTAGCTTTTTTGTTAATAAACATGCCGCAATGTCTTCTTGTTGTTGTTGCTTCTTTTGAAATACCATCTTTGCGATTTTATTGATGCTTGCTTTCATTTTGATCGTAAGAAACATGTTCTGTTGCTTTAGGACTTGGGTCTGCAGGCGAAAGTAACAAACAAATGCTTCTTTGATGTGGAAATTGGGGGAGAACCTGCTGGTAGAATAGTAATGGGCCTCTTTGGAGATGATGTTCCAAAAACTGTTGAGAACTTCCGTGCTTTATGCACAGGCAAGCTTTCTTTGTATAGTTCAATATAAAGAGGCGCTATTTTCTGGAACAAGACTTTTTGGTAGGGTGCACTCCACTCTTTAACTTGTGAAATTCTCGTGCAGGTGAAAAGGGATATGGCTACAAAGGATGCTCTTTCCATCGTATCATTAAGGATTTTATGATCCAGGGAGGGGATTTTACGAGAGGAAATGTGGGTTCTCTTGCTCTCTGTGTGTGAAAGAGGAGGGGGTTGGGGTTGGGGGTGGGGGGATATTATTTCAGTGCTTTTGTGTGGCAAAGTGTTACTCTCGTGAGAGTTAATTTCTGGTTTTGGTTGGCTTGCAGGGAACTGGCGGAAAGAGCATCTATGGTTCAAGTTTTGAAGATGAGAACTTTGCATGTATGCTCCCTTCATTTTACCCAAGAAGTAGCTCTGATAGTTCAAGCATGTCAAAATTCATTTCCTTGTGGTTTAACCTTGGTTGCATTTGTCTGATAGATGGGTGACGAGTAAGGTTGAGAAGCATTTGTTATATACTGTCTTGTTCTATTTGCAGTGAAGCATGCTGGACCTGGAGTATTGAGCATGGCAAACGCTGGCCCTAACACTAACGGGAGCCAATTTTTCATATGCACTGTAAAGGTGATATTGCTCAACTGATGACTAGTATTTCCATTAGCAAAGTCTTTATCCACGTATTCGGAACGTAGTAATGCCACACGGCCACATTTCTGACACAGTCCCTCTGACTTTCACCACTTCATCCAAAGTGCAAGAAAGGATCTTTTTGGATGTCCATATTTTGAGGCTTTAGTGCTGACTGCCTTGTTTCATTATAAGTTTTGTGAACAAGACTACTTGAACTCTTTGGGCTCTTCTTGCACTGCTCTATCCCATCTGTCCTTCAATATTATAGCTTGATGATTGTTATCAAAGTTCGACTTTGAGGTTAGATGATTATCCAAGCAGACTTTGGTTAAAGTATGCAGAGTTGTAGTTATACCGAGAGTTCCCCTTATCTAACGATTTTTCATTTCGTGTATTCTTGTTAGACTCCATGGTTGGACAATCGCCACGTTGTGTTTGGACAGGTCGTCGACGGGATGGATGTTGTGCAGAAACTTGAATCTCAGGAGACAAGTCGATCTGATGTGCCTCGGCAGCCATGCAGAATTGTGAACTGTGGGGAACTTCCCCTAGACGGTTGATTCACATGAGTTGGCTTGTTGCAATGCGGAGCATAAATTTTGGTAATGTGTTCCGGTTTCGTCAGGTTTCATACGACAGCTCTTCGTCGGGTCAGGATTTTTTTAACTCGACGTTCATGTTTGCTTAGAGACTCCATCGGTGATTCTGACTTTGGTGGTAGCCCATGAAATTTGGGTTCCGTGTTAGGATATTTCCTTAAGGAAAGTGAATTTTCAAATGACCCGTGATTTTACTCGTACGCTGCTCTGATACTGCAAAGCGCGAAGTCTTTTGAGGCTCTATTGCAAATACAATTTCTCAATTGCTCGGACACTTCACATTGGCTTGTCAGCAGAAATGTTTGCGCTGGTTTATGTTGACATAGCAGTTGGTCATCGATTTTGATCCTAAATATGGAGAATATGTTGTGTTCATCGAAATATTTAATTGAGCTATAATTATTGCTTATTTTGAGTGAGCTAGTGATCGAAATGTTTAGCTCGAGCTATTGCTATTGCTCATTTTGAGCGAGCCCGTCAATGGTTGGACTAAAGTCAGAGCGATCTCGATGTTAAGCACACAAATCGGGCTTATACCATAGACGAAATTGGATATTCTGGAATTAAGGAGCGATTGAGTGTTGTTCGAATTTATGATCAGGAGAAGCTCCAAATCACTCCGGAGGAAGTTTTAACCAACTCAACCGATGATTTCCGGTGGTCAGAATGCATTAAGTCTAGAAAGCGTTAGTAATTGCAAAAAGTGCAAATGGATGGCGGTAATTAAAGAGGTGGCGAGCTTAATTTGCATTTGGTAAATTTGTTTGATTGGTTGAATTTCCATTTCGTTATTTTTTCTCATTTTCTGCGAGTTTCATAATCTGATGTAGTTTTCATTCACTATGGAGCATTCAAAATTAAATCATATAATACACAACCCTCGATGGGGTGCATTTTTCGCGTGATTTTTTGTAATGTCAACTATTTTGAGTTTTGGTAAAAAAAAGTTAGACAATACAAATCGCGAGAGACCGAGATTCTGTACGAAAACCGAATTTCCGGTCAATATCCAAAAGAGAATTGAATTCTGGTCTCTCTTTCTTAATCGCCAAAAAAACAGAAGAGAGAGAAAAATAAAATAAAATAACTGAAAATGCAAAACTCGAGTCGGGTCCCCGACCCGACCCCCCGGCCGCCGGTTCTCCAACCGCCAACCCGACCCCCCGGCCGCCGGTTCTCAAACCGCCAAACCTACAGGTCTGGCTGGCTTCAGCGCGCGTTGTCTCCTCCCTCACCTCCAACTTTCGTGGCGGAGACAGACTCCCACGTAGCTCCTTCGTGCTCGGACGCCTGATTCGGAAGCCGCCCCTCGAGCACCGCCGCCGCCGCCGCCGCGGCGAACGTTTGGCGCCCGCTGGATCGTTCGCAGCTCGGCTGGATTTTCCCCTCGCGGCTCCATCGTCTCTCCCTATATTTCGCGCCAGGAGGGACGTCCGTCGTCCGTGGATGGTGGTGGAATGGCGCGGCTGAAGGACCTCAACCGGCTCGTGAACGGCCTGTCTCTCGTCGCCAAGGAGATCGCCAAGCGCTCGCCGGTCTTCGAGACCGCCCGGAACGGCGACGTCGAAGGGCTGATCCGGTCCGCCGCCAAGCAGGCCCTCGTCTCGGTGACGGACTTGTCGGGCCTCACTAAGGGCAAGGTCCGCGACTTCTCTGGGCCTCGGCCGAGGGAATCCGTCGTGTACTTCGACCGTTCGGCTGAAGCGGCCCAATCCGGCGGCGATTCGGAGCAAAAGCATCCGGCTGGTGATGATGGGGGAATTGATAATGCGGAGGTAGTAGTGCGAGCGAATGATCCTGGTTCTCAAAATCTGGTGGATGGGAATGCAGAGAAAACAGGCAGTTCGCTGGAGGAATTAGATGATCAAGGTGTTGCGGAAGGGAATAAGTCTCACAGCTTGACTGAGGAGGTGAATGCGGTGGATGTAGGAGGTGGAGAGATGGTGGCGGCGCCGCTGCCGGCGAAACGGCGGAAGCCAAGGGAGAGGAGAGTCCCTGCGACGCCGTTCTCCAGAGCGCTTGGGTGAGTGTAATTATCGCTGTTCAATGAATTTTACGACTTAAGGGGGCTGAAGATAGTTATTGACATAAACAATTTAAGCAGAGGTGAACTGCAGTGCTGTTGCTTGCAGGTCAAAGGCAGTTAGGCAATTCAGATTATGTGGTGATTGATGTTTACTTAAGTGTGAAATTCGGGGTATGAGGTCCTGCGAAAAATGTGTCATGACATAATTTGTCTTTCTTTCAGACGAAATCTACAATTCACCGGAACACATAGATAGGTCGGGCTCTTAAACGTTGTAGAAAGCATTGCCATCTATCTATGTCTGGAGCAAACTGGACTAAACAACTTTTAACACTTTACAGAATTGTTTTGGCATCTATTGCATGTCCCTCTGAGATATACCGATGCATAATCCCAGCAATTCCGACACGTCGATTATGTTTTACTTATGACCAGGGTTGGGGTTATAGATGCATCTCTTTTAAGATTTGAATGTTAACTTTTTATTTGTGCGAAATTAGTCTTGAGTCCTAACTTAAATCCTATAATTGCTTAAGGTTTGCTGGTTTAGGTGCTGGTCTCGCATGGGGTACCATTCAGGAATCTACCAAGAGGCTCGTCTATGGTACACCGCAAGAACAAGACAAGCAATCTGCTCTCTCTCCTTTTTTAACCGAAAGCAATGCGGAACGCTTGGCTATTGCTCTATGTAGGATGCGTGGGGCCGCTCTCAAATTGGGACAGATGTTGAGCATACAGGATGAGTCTCTTGTGCCTGCCCCGGTACCATAGCTCTCCATTATGCTTGGCTGTTGCAATGTCGTTTCTTATAACAAACTCATGTTCTATGCACTGAGACCAAAATAGTTTTTTATTTTGTTCATGCATAGATTTTGGCGGCTCTGGACATTGTTCGTCAAGGAGCAGATGTGATGCCGAGAAGTCAGCTCAATCAAGTCTTGGATGCTGAATTAGGTCCTAATTGGTCATCAAAATTGAGTAGTTTTGATTATGAACCAATAGCTGCAGCTAGCATTGGCCAGGTCATCAAAATTGAGTAGTTTTGATTATGTCTAATTTGATTAGCAACTGTCTTTCCATTTGCCGTCTCTAAGTTTGAAATTTCTGCCACCTTTATGTTATTGTTATTTTGTTTCTGAATCTCTAGATGGTCAAGGGTGAGCTTCCCCTCCCAGAAATTATGCGAACTTCATATTTCACTTATCAACATTTTTTTTTTGTTGAGACACCTTCTATTGGATGTTTTTTGCTCTCTTCTATCTTCTTTACCGTTGGTCTTGTGTTTAGTCCCCTTTCGAATGCCATGTTGACTCGTTCTCTTCAGAATTTTCATGTGCATATATTTCCATTTGTCCTCTAATACTTGTATATATCCTATGAAGATTTGTCTAATCTAAAACCAGACTGCTCTAATCTTGCACGAAGTATTCCACAAGATGGCTAGCCCTCATATGGCAGCTCTTTATAATCTTGTTTGGGCTTGTTAATCTCGTGCTTACAGTTCTTAGATTGATTTCAGGTCCACCAAGCCGTCACGAAGGATGGCCAGCACGTTGCAATGAAAATTCAATATCCTGGTGTTGCAAATAGTATCGAGAGTGACATTGAGAATGTAAAACTTCTTTTGGATTATACAAATTTGATTCCAAAAGGACTTTATCTTGACAGGGCCATGAAGGTAACTAAATGTTTGTTTTTATTTACTTAGTATCCATATCCCTATACTGCTGGGAGTGATTGGGAGGACCGTTGTCCTCCTGCATCACTGCTAGAACAAATCATTATCTTTATTTTAATTGTTTTTGTTTACCTAAGGATAAACCGCGAGATGTTGAATTGAATGGAGTCTGCAGACTCTTCTTTTTATTCTTAGTAAACCCACTACTCTAGGTCACCTAGAAGGTTGACTATCAACATATAGGAGTGGATTTGCAAAATCGGTGGGTAAATTTATTCCCTATACTTCTCGCAGGTGGCTAAAGAGGAATTGTCTTGTGAATGTGACTATGAACTAGAGGCAAGTAATCAAAAAAGGTTCCGAGACCTTCTATCTGGCGTGAAAGGGTTTTATGTGCCAACGGTGTTGGATAACATTTCAAGCAAGAGAGTTTTGACTACGGAGCTTGTTCAAGGTACTATACTTATTATGAATGACTACTCTGATGGTATACTGTAGCAGTTCAGCAGTTATGTACTTCTAGTGTTGATGGATACAACCTTCTTGGCCACTTGTTCAATTTTCCTGAAAATGGGAGCAAAATCATTGTGAACAGAATGGGGAACATAAAACAATGAAACCTGAGTCTTGAATACACCGGTAAAACCCAGGATATGGAAAAAATGGGAAGGGAACTAGATGAAATTTTTTCAGCATTATTTTTGTCTGCACCCTTATGTTCTCACTAATACAGAGTATGCAGCAAACTAGATTGCTTGATTGTGAGGATTTAAGAAATGGATGGAACTGATGCTTAAAGAGCTTGATCTAAGGTTTTTGAAGTTCTATATTTCCATTCTTAGTACTAGAAGACAGTGTGGAACGGGAAGGACAGACCTTAAAATCTTGTCTGTGGAGATGATTAGCTGATTTTTAAGGTAATTTTGATTGAATACAGTGAACTTAGACTAGTGTTTGAAGAAACTTATTAGGCAGATTCTTCATTTTCTTATTACCACCTTCATGAAAAGTACTTCGAAAAATTTGCCAATGATGAAAACTGCTGCTGATGTAACTGCTACTGCACAATATGGCAGAGCTGCAGAATAGTAAAATCAGTGATTCAAGGTGTCGATCATTTTAGACTTGTCCTTAGTTGAAGTTCCTTGCAATGTGTTGTTGCTTTTCCGCTGAAGCCAAGAGCTTCTACCGGGTTGTACCACTATAGTGGCCGCGCAATTTAAATTTCAAGTCAATGTGGTCATTGTATAGAGTGTCGTTAAGACTAAATCTTGAATTTCAGAGTATTATTGGCATGTAATTTACAAAATATGCTGCATATGCTGTCCCAACTGTACTATAAATCATAGTACTTCCTTTTGCTGGACTAGTATCGGATTTTTTCTCTTTTTCTCATTTGGTTGTCGATTGTCATTAGAAAGGTCTAGCTTGATTGGGGGAAGTAGTGGAAGTAAACACTGTCAATGACACAATGATGAGTTTCTTATTGGGCAGGTGTTCCGATTGATAAGGTGGCACTTCTTGACCAAGAAACTCGTAATTATGTTGCGAAGAAATTGCTCGAAATCACCTTAATGGAGCTATTTGTCTTCCGTTTCATGCAGGCAAGCTGTTCTTTAACAAACTTTTTTGTTTCATCCTCGATATATGTTCAAACCTAGGTTCACCCAGATACTTTCCCTACACACACACAATTGAGTTCGTTGTCTTTGAAGTTAGAACTTAGTGCATTGTGCCTGACTGATAAAGACTGTTTCATTGGTAAGTTAGAAATTAACTTAAAGAGCACCATTGATGATGGGAGAGAATATTGGTGTGCCTTTTCACTTGGTTAAGTTCATTCCTTATGAAGCCCTACTTCTGTCTGGCTTTCTCGTGACAATTACCTCCACTATAAAACTTGGCTACTGTCAAATTCATGTACAAAGCTTATGTTGCAGGAGGGGCCATCATACAGTTGGATCAAGCAGTTGCTTGGTTTTCAGTAACTTTTGGATAGTCTGCTGTTTGTAGTTAATTAAAACATATCTATTCTGTTCTTCAGCCAGCCCGGCAAAAACTTTCTGTGGTTGTCCATAGAGCAATCCCTCCATACGGTTCTTTCTTTGAGAGTCACCCTACCCTGTGATGAGGGAGAGCTCGACCATATCAGGAGTTTTATTGAAGAACTTTCTGTTAATGATTTGCTCTTGTCATCCTTTGCTTATAACATGCTCGCCTGATGCAGACTGATCCTAACTGGAGCAACTTTTTGTATGATGAGGCTACAAGAACAATTAATCTCATAGACTTCGGAGCAGCTCGTGATTACTCTAAGAGTTTCGTGGATGACTATCTACGCATGGTGAATTTGTTGTTTCTCTCTTGACTTTTCCTTTGTTCCTGAAATTATGTTGTAGAAAATCCACAATCACTGTCTGTTGCTGTCAAAGGTCCAAGTAAACCTAGGCATCATCATGCGGCTTGAAGTGATTTTTACTCATGCTATGAGCTTTCAACAAGAGTCATTAAAATGTGCTTGCTGTTAATGCCAGTGTTTTCAAGTGGGATGAGATCTATTCAATCAAGTTTTGAGATTCATTCAAACTACTTTGAGGAATGCTACTCCACTTGCGAAATGCTGCTAGAACTGCTGCATTGATTTGTAGGAACAATCTCCTTAAGGTTGCGTGAAATAAGCGACTTTCTCTTGATGCTTAATTAGGTTGTTGCCTGCGCAAATCAAGATAGAGATGCGGTCATTGAGATGTCCCAGAGACTCGGGTTTCTTACAGGAGAGGAGTCAATTGTCATGTTAGATGCTCATGTTCAGGGTGGCTTTGTGGTTGGATTGCCCTTCTCGAAGCCTGGCGGTTATGACTTCCGTTCCACTAATATCACTCAAAGCATTTCAAACTTGGGGGCGACCATGTTGAGGCACAGGCTTACACCACCACCTGATGAGGCCTACAGTCTCCATCGCAAGCTTTCAGGCGCTTTCTTGGCTTGCATCAAGCTTGGGGCTGTCGTGCCCTGCAGAGAGTTGTTATTTAAAGTGTATGAGCACCATCAGTTTGGCCATGAAGACGATGGTAGCGCGATGTTGTCGAGCGGCTCAGTCTTTTGAAGCACAATTCTTTTAGATTCTTACGTTTCTGTATTGATTATTTTTGTGCAATAATTTTGGGATGCAATGCTGTCCCAGGTCTTGTATTAGGACATAGTTTTCGTCTTTTGAGCAAAGTCGACAATTGCAGACCCAGAGTTTGCTGCAATAAACTTTTTCGGCTAATCACGTCAGGTATGGTCTTCCTCCCATTCATTTTTCAAGGGTGAAAGATGTTATTTAGTGTCAACTACACAGGAATAGAGTTCCTCCTATGTTCCCAAAGTTCCATTTGATTTTGGTCGATGTCTTTGTTGGGCATATTGAGGAAGCAAATTTTGGTTAACAGAGAAGAAAATGCTACTGACATATCGTATTGAATAATGACAGATCTGCAGATCCGAACGCATGACAGTTTCACAAATCTAAACGGTAGTTGTTCGATTTTAAGAGCTTGATCGGCATGCGATTTTAGTGTGCGCATAGATCAGTCGGGTCCCCTATAGAAGAAAAAGTGTGGACGTTCAAATTACAGGAATGTTTAGGTCATATAGATACGGCTGCGGAAGGGGAACGCATCCGAGAACAGAGAGAGCTTTCGTTCTGTTACCGCCCCACGCTACTACTTCAGGACCGAGAGCGACGGGTCTTCGCACCCACCCACCGAGCCGGCGCTGGCTTTGATTTGTTTGGGATTAAATTTGAACAAGAAGCATTTCTTCTTTCCCATAAAAAAAAATATATGTGAATCCACGTATTGACATTTGTATGTGAGGAAAGGAACATCTTCAGTTTTTACGATTGGTCAAAGTGTAGGCATCGCAACATTTATATCAAGGAAAACTGAAAATAGAAAAGAATAAAAGAAAAGAAGTCGGTCCAAGCACGGCAGTAGCTACTTGGATTGCAAGATCATGGAGCGGACGGCTAAAAAGGCATCAACTCACTCTAGGCTCCATACTCTAATGAAAAAATTGCGGCACCGTGGTTGATATTTGTTGCCGGAGCGAAAGAGGGAAAGAGAAGGCTAAAAACGGTTAAATCGAGAAAGCCGTTTGTATATATGCTAAATTGAATTTCGATTGAGCATAAATGGTGAATCAAATGTGAATCGATACGAGTCATCACGTCCGACGTCTCAAATACAATTCAGCACATATATGGTGCAAAACATCCATTGCCCACGTTCGATTCCCGCGAGTTTCAGGCATGTGGCGGATCTGGTTTCCCATGCGTCGGTGGCGCATGCAATAAGGATCACAAGGTTAACTGGGAGAGACAGAGAGAGAGAAATTATAAAGAAATGAATCCGGAGAAGACGACAACATTCTCTGTGCGCGATTCATGTTCAGACAAAGAAATGTTTTTAATCCTTTTTCCAGTTCCGCTGCACTCTGACGAACAACAGTAACACCGCTCGCCATCACATTAGCGTTAAAAAAAGGATCAGAAATTTCTCCTTTCGGCGTAAGAAGCTGATAAAGCTTTCGATTTTTCTTGCTTGTTTTGTTCGGTTTCGTTTGGAGGTAAAGATCCTTCCTTTCTTGAGGTCCGCGTTATGGCGTGAATTTTCACGGCCTCCTGGTTAGGAAAACAGCATCCGGACAGATATGGCCAGCTGCATTTTCAAGACTTCTCCTTTCGCCTTCCGAATAAAAAAGGCAAAAAGAGATCTACCCGCGATGAAAGTATCGAAGTAGCGACGACCGTGGCCTCGGGCTTGTGATTTCTTTACCTCCCCCATATAATAATACGCCGAGGAATGATTGTGTCCCGTGAGCGAGTGAAGGAGGTGCTGGCAGTGAACAGTGCCCCCGGGAGAAGGAAAGGAGGGTTCTTGGGAGAACCTGCGCCGGGGAGGGAGGCGAAAAGCAAGAGAATGGAGGTGAGCCCGAGAGTGGTGGTGTTGGGATGGTGCTTGTGTTTCGCTTTTGGGTTTGCGCTGTGCAGATCTGAGGTGGGTCTTGAGGATCTGAGGGAAGGGGAGGGTCTTTTCTCTTACTTGGAGAGCGATGCGGTCTCGCCCTCCGCTTCGCAGCCGCTCATGGTTGGCCTCACTCTCATTGAGGGTGCTGCTGCCAAAGGAGCTGGTACTTTCTCGGACTTTTCTTAACATCCCCCCAATTTTTTTTAGTGACTTTCTGCTCGTAAGTGGTGCAGGATTCATAGTTAAGAAGGCTGGTGTTTCTCTGTATGTAGTAGTGTCTGGGTTCGCTTCATTCGTAGGCAACTTATGGATTTACAAGATTTTGGTCTTTCTTGTTTATTGAGCTGCGTTATTTTGTGTCCCCGGTTAGAATTCTGCTCTCGCTTTTCCAGATATTGATTATTGTGCACGTAACTAAGACGGGCTCGCGTCTTATTTCTTGGAGATTTTCTTTTGGTTGATCCACTGTTCTGTTCCTAACATCCTCGTGCCATTGGTTGTTTTGCCTTTTTCGTTTGAGCTCACGGTAGAATGACAAGGTTTTTCTTTTTTTCTTTTTGGGTGGTTTTTGAGAATATTTGAAGCTGAAAAATTGATGTTTGAGGTTCTTATTTAATCTTGTTCTACAATGTTCAGTCTGCTTAGATGGTACATTGCCCGGTTATCATCTTCACAATGGCTCTGGATCTGGTGCAAACAGTTGGGTCTTCCATTTAGAGGTTTGTTGAATGGACTTTATGTTATATGATTTAAAAGAGCATACTTAAGCTAGTTAATTTTGCATACTATATGTTATTTCTTCTCTTCTGCATGGTTTTCTTGCTCAGTTCTTCACGGCACTCCAATTCTCGATTCTTTTTCTGTCTGCATTTTCTATAAGCCATTTGATGTTGTTTTACATTATTGTAGGGTGGGGGATGGTGCAATACAGTGAGGAATTGCGTTTACAGGAAAACTACTCGTCGTGGTTCATCAAAGTTTATGGACAAGGAAGTAGCTTTCACAGGAATATTGAGTAATAAAGCTGAAGAAAACCCTGGTATTTAAAATCTATTAACGATTCAATCTGTCTCGAAACGATTCTTTGCCATAGTTTATTCAAATTGGAACTGTCATACGAGCGATTGTGCTTTGCTGGCAGATTTTTTCAATTGGAACAGAGTAAGGATACGGTACTGTGATGGGGCTTCTTTCAATGGAGCAGGCCAGGATGAGGTTGGTTGGAAGATTCTAAGCTTTTGTATTCTCTATTTTTCCATAGAAATGATTACTGTTGTGGTCTTAGTATACAATCATAAAAGTCTACATCATAGGCCAGCCAAATATTTAAATGATTCATGAAACACACCTGCTTCTGTGTTGCACACGGGCACATTCCCTGATAATGGTACTTTCAATCATCTTCCCGTATTCACGACCTCTTTTAGCTGCATTCCAATCCTTAGATAGCAAGTCATTGAAAACCACTTCAACTTGTGTGTGCATGGCACACTCACAGGAGGGTGCATTTGCTTATGTGTGTGTGTTTTCGAAGTCGAAGCGTAAAAGCAATACAACTTTTTGGGAGTTTACCTGAATTTTTTTTTTCATTTCAGGCTGCGCAGCTCTACTTTCGAGGACAGCAAATCTGGTTGGCAGCAATCGACGAGTTGATGTCCAAGGGAATGAAGAATGCTGATCAGGTTTTTGAGACTTTCTCCAATTGCTTTCAGCCTTTCTCAGCTTCAGTCAATTCATCATCAGATTTTCGCAGGCTCTTCTTTCTGGATGCTCTGCCGGCGGTCTAGCATCTATATTGCACTGCGACGAGTTTGCCAACTTTTTCCCAAAGACCACCAAAGTGAAATGCTTAAGTGATGCGGGGATGTTCCTTGATGCGTATGAAGCTCTCTTTTGGGTTCTTGATGTCTTCATCAAATGGCTTAGAGTTTTCGTTTTGACTGAGAATTTTCTTTTGCAATGCAGAGTAGATGTTTCTGGGGGCCGTGCTCTCCGGAATATGTTCAATGGTGTAGTCACCTTGCAGGTTGCATTTCACCACCTCTTGACATTCATAGTAGCTTTCCTTCATGGTTTCTAATTTTTATTTGATGCTAATGGATTTTACAAGAATTCTTCATTTGGGCCTAGTCTATGTGTTAACTTAACGGGTGTGGTAATTTATGCTAGTAACTCTGTTCTCTAGATCAAGTTGGGTGGTGAATAATTGAATAACTTTGTCGTCTTTGCATGTCTCAGTTTTCCAATTTTATAATTCTGGTTTACTGTTTTAGGATGTGAAAGAAAATCTCCCTAGTACCTGTACCAGCCATCTGGATCCTACTTCGGTACTCTTCTCTTAATTTCTTTGCTCACTATGGAAAATTTCAGCATTTTTGCAGATTAACCCTTCCTCTCTCTTTCTCTCAGTGCTTCTTCCCACAGAATTTGGTAGCAAACATTAAGACTCCAATGTTCCTATTAAATGCTGCATATGACACATGGCAGGTAAGCTTTTCTTGTTTTGTGTGTTCTTCCCGGTGGTAACTGTCCTTGGTAAACCTGTTTTTAGTACTGCGTTTAGTTTTGAGAGGGCCATCATATGATTCAGACGGTGATGCTGTCAATGAAGTCGAACCATTATTGCTCCTCTGCTACCTTGAACATTCACGAGGCAGAGATATATCAAAATATATTAAAAAAGAAACAAGTTAGTGATTGAAGATGCACGGTTTCAACTGTTATTTATAATGGTAAAACTAAAACTGGGTTACTGTGTAATGGAACTGTTATTGAACTTCTCGCAAAATTAAATGCTACCTACTCTTTTCGAGTGTAAAATCCACGTCTTGGCACGGTTGCTCTCTCCGGACCCTTTGGTGCTGAAAAAGTCTCATCTCTTGAAATGCTTTTAACAGGTCCATGAAAGTTTGGCTCCACGATCAGCTGATCCTAATGGCACTTGGACTGATTGCAAAATGAACCATGCACGTTGTAATTCGTCACAGATACAGTTCTTACAAGGTGATTCGATTTGTTTATGCGGTCTATTATATGGAGGCAGCCTCCAAATACTTAATGGGGTCTTCCCTTTTGTCCATTTGATAATGCAGATTTCAGGAACCAAATGCTCGAAGCAATAAACACTTTCTCGAGGTCTGATCAAAATGGTTTATTTATCAATTCCTGTTTTGCTCACTGCCAGTCCGAGAGACAGGACACGTGGTTTGCCAGTGATTCTCCTCTTATTGGAAATAAGGTATGATAAACAAGCGAACATCTTTAGGAATGTAACAATATGCCCTAGTTAGTATGCATAAGGTGCCGTGAAGACTTGAGATTTTCCTTTTTTTACTTTATGGTCGGATTGTTAGTTCTCATGTCAATGTTGCCGAGAGGCTGTAGATTCCAAATGCATTTTAATTAAATTTTATGCGCCTTCATTTCCCGATTCTCTTCTCATGCAGGGGGTTGCAGAATCTGTAGGAGACTGGTTTTTCGATAGAGGGACTGTTAAAGCCATCGATTGTGCTTACCCCTGTGATAAGACCTGTCGCAATCTGGAGTCTGCTCGCTAACTTATTAGGGCTCTCTCTGATTGATTCTCCCTATCAGCAAATTTTGAGAGCTGTAAGATTGGTTTGTAAAATAAGGTGTTCCTGCTAAATTGGCAGAGCAACATCATTATATGTGTAAGAAATATAGAAGGAATTACAGAGGACAATGAGATGAAAAGGCATTTTTTGCTGGAATCAACCATAACCGCGACCCTTTGCGAGCAAGTTTGTTGCGAGTTCTCCCTGAATTGTTTATGTCAAGCTTGAGAACTCGGGACAAATTGATGTGCGATTCGATCCTTGTGTGTATCAACAAGATTTATTTCTTCTAAAGATCTCACTGATGCTTTGTGCTTGTTTTGCTTGGTTTTCCACAAGTAGCCTTTTGAGGATCCAAACAGAGGAATTCGATTCGCATTCCCTCTGCTCATGCGACTCTTGAGGAGTTGTATGGCCTTAGATATATAGGTATAGATTATCGTCTTCTCTCTACATGATTTGGCAGGTTCCAAGTCCCAACTCGGTGTGAGGGTTTACGCAACCAAGATAACGGGCATCGCAACTGATTTCGCAATCGAGATGGGGAGTATATGGACCAATGTTTCTTTGCACACCACGAAGCTACACATCCCCCGACTAGAGGATGATGCGGAGATCCTGAACCTAATGGGAGCCAAAAATAGAAGCTTCACTAGGTCAAGGATTTGTTCCGCATTACGCATCCGTTCCTAACGGTCCGTATGGACCATCGAATACACGAGCCACCACCTAATGAGAAGTCCTTGTGACCAGAGCGTCTCCCGTGGTAGTGGTTCGCTTTTACTATTTAACAAATGCCCAATTCCTTGTCTGGTCCAATGGCTTTTTCCCTAGACAGGAATTCGTCAACTGGTGGCGATTCAGTTTTTCCGAGGAAAACCGTCTACGTGCTTTATATCTTAATCTTTAGCAATCATTTTAGGGGTTGTCGTCTCGTCTCTACTTTTTTTTAGCCTCGCAAGTCAGTCAGAAAACAACACCTACCAAAACCAGATCTTCCCCCGGCCGACAGTCTTCCATAGATTTTCCAGAAATTGGTTTTAGTGCTGTCACACCCCCGAGAACCAAAATCGAGAATCGCGACGCCTGTCATCTTTTTTCTTCCCAAGTTCCACCACATCAGCAGATTTCCCTCGACATCGCGCCACCCAAACAAACAAGCGAAAGTTTCCGATTCTCTTGGGACTCCGGAAAAAGAGAACACGATACCCCAGGAATCTTTCGGCCCCGATGAAGTTCAAGTTCCCGTGATAGACAGGACCACCCTTCGTAGCTTCGCTCTTTCCGAGATCCCAGTCAACGTGCCCAAAAAACAAAAGGGGGAAGAGAAGATGCGAAACGCAATCAGGGGCCGCGTGTTTTTTTCTCGGTCCTCCCCACGATCACTCGAATCACCTCCACCCACCCACCAGTCTATGATGTTGACCCAAGACCCCCAAAAAGATCGTTCTTTTTCCCTGCACGAATTCCTCATTGTAATTCACAGCCGATGATGATGATGACGATATATATTTATGTACAGAAAGCGATGAACAGTAAGGAGGAGTGATGATCGAGAACAGGATCACCAAAGACCCCCCCCCCTGGAGATCACACGCTCCCAGTCCCTGAACCCTATCCAAGGACTGCTGAGAAAAGGAACGCCAAAAGCTCTGACGAAATCGGTCCCTAGAAAAGCGAAAAAGATGCTCTTCCTGTTGCGGAGGTCGAGATTGAAGAACCCTCTCCCTCAATTTCGACCCCCCCCCCCCCGATAAAGATAAAAAAGAAAAAACGACAAAACACCGGAAAATTCGAAAAGAGAAGGACAATTTCAAGCCGGAAACAGAAAACTATAGGCAGAGAAGATTGGCCAGAAGAAACGAAAACTCAGTTGCCGTGTCGAGACGTGGATGCGAGCGCCACCGCCTGCGCCCAGACCTTGATCCGCGCCTTCACGTCGCGCGGATCGTCACCTGCAAAGCGCGCATCCAAATTTCGACGGGCCATCAGAGTTTCGCTCCTCCAATTCGTATTAAATTAGAGAACAAAGTCTCAACTGACCGTGTGCTTACCGGGGCTCGAAATGCGCCAGTTGGCGATCGGAGAATTCCCGCCGCTGCTCGTGTCGAGCGTGGATCCGGAGATCGAGAGCCGGCTCGGCATCTCCACCATCCGCTCGTGCTCCAACTCGAACCCCAGGTCCCTGCACGCCTTCACCTCCTCCAAGTCCATGCACAGGCTCCTCCCCCCTCCCTTGGGCCTGGTTATCACCATCAGCCCTCCCCCTCCTCCTCCTTCGCTCTCCCCGCTGAAGCTGTTGTTGCAGCAATGCTCGTCTCTCTTGAGCTTGTCGCTCTCGCCGCAGCCCCCGCCGCTCGCGAATCTCTCCCTTATGATCCTCCTCCTCGCGTATTTCCTCGCCCTAACGGACGTCCGCCCCTCGCTCTCGCTCGCGTACTCCTTCAGCCCCGCCGAGCCCCGCTTCGCCGGCCCCCCGCGGCTCCTCCGCCGCCGCGGCGTCGCCGGGAGCGAGTAGCACTCCGGCTCCCCGCCGGAGTCCGAAGTCAGCTCGGCCGCCCCCCCGCCCGGCAGCCGCTCCTTCTCGTCCGACAGCTCCTCGTCGGCGTCCCCGTCGAAGCTCTCCACGGACAGCCTCGACAGGTAGCTCGACATCGCGGCCGCGGCACCGGCCCCGACCCCGCCGGTAGCGTCGTCCGCCGCGCCTCCGCCTCCTCCGCCGGCGGCGCGGCCGTAGAAATCCGCGTACGCGTACTCCTCGTCGTCGTCGTCGGCGCAGGAGAAGCTGCTGTTGCACATGGACAGCCGCGAGAGGCTGCCGCGGGCCTGGGGGTGGTGCTGGCCGTCGAGGTAGGGGTCGTCGGCTCCGTCGGAGGACTCGACGCCGTCCTCCGGCACGGAGGAGGAGAGGATGCTCGAGGCGGTCTGCCCGGAAGCCATGATGATCAGACAGCGATCGGAACTCCGATCGGCGAGAATCACGAAAGTTCTAGAGAGAGAGGGAGAGTGAACTAGCAGCAGCAGCAGATGAAAAGAGCTGTGTAGAGTGAGAAGTGGGAAGTAGATATGAACAGTTTCTTCCCTTGTCGAGCGAGCAGCCTGAAACGGGAGAGTGTTATCTTCAGTGCGCAACGGGCTCCGTTCCTATCCAACGGCCTTATTTATACGGGATCCGGTTGGGAGACTTTTGGGTTTCCGGTTCTGCCCCCGCCACCTGTCCTGTTTCCGCTTCCCTTTGGAATCATTACTTTAATTGGTTTCCGATTTTTATTTTTGGGGGGGGTGCTTTTCGTCTCGTGGATATGCATTCGGAGATGCGCGATAAGGACTACGGATTACGGAAGATGGGGTTAGGTAGGACTATTCAAATCGAGCCCTTAGCCATAACGATCGTCGCGTTAAACTCCAACGCCGTAATCCTTAATTTAGGTACGTAGGTAGATCTCCGGGCATTTTGAATTTGGTTTGATCGGATGAGGAGTGGGTCGGGTCAATCTATCCAAGTTGACCCTGATTTGAGTCCATCTGAAAATTCCCTTTCATTCGAATTTGCATATAGATCTTGAGATAGCTGATTCATAGGGGGGGTGGGTGTTTACAGATTACGCACAGATAAAGACATGACTATCTAAAGTTGACCCTTATTTGAGTCCATATGAACATTCTCTTTCATTCGAATTTGTACATAGATCTTGAGATGGTTGATTCATAGGGGGGGTGGTTTACAAATTACGCACGGATAGAGACATGACTATCTAAAGTTGATGGATTGACGAGAGTATTAAAACATTAAAATATAATTTGAACTTTTAAAACGGTTGATAACCACAAATTTCACAAAATCTGACATGATATTTGTGCGAACGAGCGAGCCATGCGAGGCTGGACCGTGGACACTTACCTAGGGAATTTTGCTGCTGAGAATGGACGGAGAGGCTAGTACGGCCGAGCACAGGGACGAAGGAGAAAAAGGAGACGGAGACGTGTGCGCACGAGTTCGCAGGAACAAGCGACAGTCATTTGCCTCACATGCGCACGCCCTCGTCCGCTCTTTTTGGGGTTTTGGTCCGTCTCTCTGCCGATATTTCTTGTCACTCGTATTTGCTTACGAGGATGGCAACCAAAACCAGGAAACCCCCAAAAAACAAAAAAAAAGGAAAAATTGAACAGCACGGAATTCTTCACGAGGATGAAAATGGAGGGACAAAGGATTCTTTTGTATGGCGTTAATGGCTTTGAACTTGGACAAAGGGAATCTCAAATCATGTTTATCGAATGTCTCGAATTGGACGAGGCGTTTCATGGGTCGGTTTTACAACGGTTGTGCATTGCAGTTATGCAAATTCAATCAATCGTGCTCTTTAAATATTGAAACACTCCACACTGTCACTATAACGCGATGCAATGTATCCTCAAGTGCCTCTTCCCCCTCGGATGCGTACCTCTAGCCGCAACTCCAGCATGTGAGATTCAGAATCCTTGCTCCGAAAACTTTAAGGAATAAGCATGTTAGGTGGTCTTGAGTTTCTCACGCCCCGAAAGCTAACTCAAACCTTCGACATTCGATGTGGGACAACGTAACTCTCCTGCATGACTATTAGGTTCATACTTGTTGGCTATTTGAACTCTGATACCAGTGTATGGTGCTCTTAAGCGTCTCTTATTTCCAAAAGGTAACTTAAATGGTAAGACTTTCCCTTACACTTATAAACCGACTAGCCCATTTTCACATCCAATGTGGTACAGCCTCAAAATTGGCAAAATGAGTGGGAGTGTTAGAATAGTTAAATATTTAATCACGCTTTCATTTAACAGCTTAAACTTTTAGAAAAGTTTGCCGTAAAATCTCAAATGATATCAGAGCTGAAGGTATTGAGTTCAAATCTTTCCGGGCAGCATTTGCCTCTCCAATTAAATATGCCCACAGTTGGTGCTAGGCAAAATGAGCCCCCCCAAAAAAAAGTCTCTTCACTCACGTGACCTCCATATATTCACAATACGTTGAGCCCGCTATTATTTGGCAACACATTTACAATTTCGGTAATGTCGACCGAGAAGGCGTGATTAGGGTAATTTTATTTTTCGCTAATTTGAGGAGGCATGCTCTCGGGTAAAATCGAAAAAAATTCGCATCCGAATGGGATACAAGCCGTCCTCCAATTGAACAGGCACGCGCGCACATCCGTATTTATCACTAACAAAAAAAAAAATTTCACGCGCTCGATAAAGGGGAAGAAGAGAAATCGGCACGTGGCGCGTTTTCATTGCGCGAAATTCGAGATCGCAGTTACCAAAATTGCCCCTCCAGTCCCACCGTGGGGCGGGAGACCCCGGTCCCCAAGTCCCAGTGTCCACGGCACGTGCCGCACGCGCCGTCTTGCGCCCCCGGTGACGTCAGCGAAACCGCGTTTTTTTTCCCGTGGGGGGGGGGGGGCGCGTGGAAGGGGGACAGGTGTCCACGGCTCGTCCCGATCTCCCCTCGGGCCGTCGGGTGTGGGGGGGGGGACGGGAATGCGACACGTCATGGCCCACCGGGCCCCACGCCACCCGTCCGCCGCGCGCCACGTCACGCCCGTCCCCGTCCCTCGTCCCATCCCCCACACAAACGCCCGCACGTACGGTGCCTGTCGAACACTCCGCGGTCCCTCCTCCCAAAAGGACCGGCTGTAGGCTTATAGCTTTCTCTTACCCCCACACGTTTTAGGATATTTTGATGAAAAAGCGTGTGTCCTCTGCTTGGTCCGAAGATGAAAAAGTGCCTTTATAAAGTTACCCGTAGGCCGATAGTATATATATATATATATATAAAAAGTTAATATCGTGCAAAAAAATTTCAAATAGATACATTTACAATAATTTTATTTCTAATTAATTTTTTAATCATAAAAAATCGGTACATTTGCAACAAATAAAACCCTAAATTAATACGCTTATCAACTGACACGTGTCATTTAAGTCAAAAATTTAACGGATGGTAAAATTGTCATGAACGGTACAAGTTTGGAGTTTTTGATTTGGATAAATTTGTCAAAAGTGTACCGGATTTGCGATTTTTCTTGATATTAAACCTATAAAAAAAGGGTATAAGACTATCTAGAATTTAATTAATAGAGATGGACATGGGAACCGATATTGTATTAGAGAATTTGGGTTTAATTGATAGGTGGAAAGAGACTGCGTGTGTATATAAAAAGCATGTGAACTTCATTATCGAGCCGTGTGCCTGACATTTCAACAAAGTGAATTGAAAACCAAGGGGCACGTTTGTTTCGCCGAAAATGAATGATTTCAAAAACGTTATCTTGAAAAATGATCATAAAATGAATGAATGAACCACCCGCCTGGGTGGCGCTGCTGGAAAGGGCACTCTTCCTCTCGCAAAAGGTTGAGTGTTCGAATCCCGGGTGCCGTAGAGTGACTTAACCGGTGCACGTGTGTGGTGGCTACGTGTCGCCCCCAGGGTTTACCTCCCGGCTGTCAGCCGTGCGGGGGTTCCCTAGGTTATAAACAAAAAACAAAAAAAAAAATGAATGAACGAAAAATATTTTCACCACCTGCCTGGGTGGCGTTGCTGGGAAGAGCACTCTTCCTCTTGCAAAAGGTTGAGTGTTCGAATTCCGGGTGTCGCAGGGTGACTTAACCGGTGCACGTGTGTGGTGGCTAGCACGTGTCGCTCCCAAGGTTTACCTCCCGGCTGTCAGCCGTGCAGGGGTTCCCCGGGTTATAAAAAAAAACGAAAAGTATTTTCATCATCAATTGCGATAAAAAAAACATTGTTCTTGTTGACTAATTATTTCAAAAGATACAATCGATTATTTTTTAAATATATTTTATATATCATTTATTTTTCGCTAAATAAATGAAGCCAAAATCTACTAACTTTCTCTTTGTTTGAGATGAGTTTCAAATTGGACCCAAATCATCTATCTTAAAATATTTAAATAATAAATCACGCTTTCATCTAGTAGCTTAAACTTTTGGAACACTTAGTAGTGATCTCACCAAATTCTCTATCTTCTTTTTCGTTTGTGTGTTTGTTTTACCTTTTGTTGATTTTATAATTAGCTCGCTATATTTCAAAAAAACACGATAAGATTGTTAATTTCAGATAGAAAAAAAAAAGAAAAAACTCCACAACCGCAACATAACTTAGGTATTCTCTCGAAATCTACAAAAGAATGTGTACATACGATTTCAATCTAAATGAAAAAGGTGATCCATATTATCATCATGTTAATAAGGTCTCACAGTTTGAATCATTTAAATAACTCCAGCCATTTTCTGAATCTTGAATTATCTCATCTATTAAAGTCTTATTTTTCACCTTTCAACCGCACCAAATGCCAGGTCAGCGTGTCGCATAATCGGCACACCAATGGTGTCGGGTAACAATAGGACTCGATTGTACAAACAACAAAACTCGAACCTTTGAAAGAGGTTGCCGCATTCTTTCTCCAAGAGATAGAGAGGCGGCGAGAGAGAAAAATAAAAAAAAAATTCATAATGGAAAATATCTCATTTCGATTTTCTTTCGCAACGAGATCTTACAAAATCACATGAATTTGAAGAATAATCCGCGATAATTTCCTTTTTTAAATCGGACTAATGCGTGGGTTTTGTGCCTTATTGAGTTGATCAAGTCTAATGTAATCTTGTCCGAGGTGGACTTCGGTGTTATTTAAAAAAAAAAAGGTGTTGACATTCAAAAAAATGACGGACTTCTAATTTTAATAAAACGACTAACAAGCTTAGCCGATAATAGCAGTTTGATTAATATCAATAAAAAGAACAGTAGTATCGATGACCAAAGAAGTTATCGAAACCAAACATCGATTAGCTGGTGATGAAGTCATCGACATCGATATGTAATGGTCAAAGTAACGATATTTTCGAATGTGTAAGCTCTTTTAGATTTCGAAAAAAAAAGAGGCTTTTTTAGATAAGTATTGCTACATTTAGACAAAAAAAAAACGATTGGTATTGCTACATGACAGAAAATTGCGGGCAATGTAATTTCTTGTAACCATAGATAAGATTAGGAAGTTATTTGTTTTTAGTATATATGATTAGAAGTTATTTTTTATAAATTTAATAACCGTCTGTAGCTGTCGATTATAGGCTTTAAATAGCCACGTCATACTCTTTGTTAACCTCGAACAAATAACAAAAACCTTATTATCTTTCAATTCCCATACCCTAGTTGTAGTTTTTGGATATTTTGTCATCATCAATTAAATTTCGACATATATCTTAGCCATAACTTTCAAATTTTTACCGTCGATTAAATTACGACACTACAACTCTATGTCATCACACTTTATCGTTGATTAAATTCCGTTAAAGCATGTCCCTTTTTTTGTACTCCGTCGATAAGTCTCATGCTCGGAATTGCCGCGGAACGAGTCTCTTCTTAATAAAATCGAGGAACGAATATGTTTGTCGATCAAATTATGGCAAAACAATAAGAAATTAATTATATTACAAGAGACCCAGGAATGTGGCCATGATAAACGAATAAATTATAAACTTTATTGAATATTTTTTTTAAACTTGTGAACAGCAGCTTAACAAGTGTCTTTGGAACTACCTATATAAAACGTTAATACTTTTTTAGTTGGGAGATTTGATGGGCTTTTAGTAGAGCGCAGCCGGTCGCCGACCGCGGGATGACATTGACTAGTCGCCATGATCAAACCGGGGCCAGCTTTTGTCGAGGGCCCCGCGGAAAGGGACGGCTGAGGAGCGGTCGCATCGCTTATTTTTGCTCGCTCGTCTCCGCTTCCCCCGTCGTAGAATTTTGCCCCGTCGGGGGACTTGGGCACGAGACCTTAGGAGAGTCCTTAGGACCCTGGCCCGGCCTTGACGGTCCTGGGCACCGGCACCGAGTAGGGGCGAGCATGATCTGGACGGGCGATTCTCAATACGGAATCGGAAACGGCCTACTAAGGATCGGTTTCAAGAAATTGGAATTGAAAATCGCCCCGTTGGTTCCATAGGTCAACTTGAAACGGGATCGCCGGTCTAGTTCGGTTCCCAGTGGATTTGTGGAACCGGTCCCACCAAGTTTCACGGCATTGGAGGTGACCGAGAGTGAGAGAGGGAGTGAGAGAGGGCGGCAATGATCGACTAGAGGCGCAGTCGTGAGTTGATAAAAGTTAAGAATCGAGCTTCAAATTAAGGATTTTATGGTTTTCATTTTTTTAAATTTGTTTTCATTTTTTTTTGGTTGAATTTTTTCTTAGAAATTATATATATTACCAGTCTGGTTCAAGTGGGCGATTCTATGCCTAGAATCGAGAACCGGATCTGTACTCACTGGTTCTAGTAAATTTGATCCGGGAATCGGACTATTCCCCATGGAAACTGCCAGTTCTGAGCCAGTCTGATTCGGTTTTGAGCGATTCTTGATTCCTTTGCATGTCCCTAGCATCGGGTCTAAAGTTCAAGTACCGAGGTCTGGCTGTATTCTAGATAATGATTTTCGATTTTTAAAAGAGGAAAATCATTTTCTTGAATTTGTTGACCATGAAGTTTTTTTTTTGGTCGACCCAATTTCCTAAGCATCCAAATTCTACAAAATGAGGAAAATGTCAGAAAATTTTCCGCGAAACGAACAGATTCCAAAAGTAATTTCATCTCGATCTTTATCTCCCTTAACATTAATGAAATAAGAATGCGCTTATCTTGGTGTTGACCCCATGCCCAAAATTTTGAGCTCAAGCATGTAATCAATACACTTGACCCACAAAGGGGTATCAATGGATACCAAATAAGCTCGTCCACGCGTTTCTAATCGGCAAAATCCAAGTGAAGTAACACGGCACGTGACGATGATCCATCGATCGAAGCATGTGCAAAAAAGTTAACAATAACCGTTACTAAGAAATCAAGATTAGTTGTTAAATCATCCCTAAAGTGGCACCCACGTCAAGCTGGTTTATAACAAAGCACATCGGAGACGAGCTCATCACAAAATGACAAGTTAGCGAGCTCATGTTTGGATTCAGTCATTGAGCAAGCACGGCCTAAGAGAACACGAGCCACGTTTCGATTCAACAAAATTTCATGCAATTTCTCTGTCGTTTCCCAGTGTACTATTGTGTGCATGCTATCGATAGTTCGAATTGTGCAAGGCTCTCGGGACTTCAGGTCGAACTTGACAATTCAAGCGGGGGGGCCATCAACCGCTCTCGACCGGACCCTAATTATCGAAACCATCGAACTCCCGGTGACCGCAGCCTTACAGAAATTCACACGACATGTAGGCACAGCTTCATTAATTCGATCGCGATCCTGGCATCTACGAAAAGCAATATGTCTCTCCAACGACTCAAATCAATTTTTCTGCCTACAAATGCAACCCCCCAAAGATCCGACGAGAATCCAGAATCGATCGTACCAACGATGATACAAAAGTGGAGGGGTCGCCACTAACCTCTCGCTTTCGCGGCCTCTTGATTATACGGGGGCCCGCGTGGGGCCCCCCCGGCCCTCGGCTCGACGATGCGAACCCGAAATGTGCATCTTTTTTCCCCACGTCCCCTCTCTCAAAATCCCACTATTTTTCACCAATGCGTCGTTAGAAATTCTCAATCTCCGGTATGCCCGAGTTACCATCGACGTGGTCCATGACGAGAGGCAGAAAGCTCTTTCGAACGCGGAACTCGTGACAACGAGGGCCAAAAATTTGCCCAAATCACAAGGCTACAGCAGCCCCCCCAACGTCAACATCTCGAGTCGACCGCTCTAACGCCGCAGGAGGGATCGTCTTTAATTTTAGCGATTAATTTATCCGCCCACCGCCGCCCCCAAATCGGACTTTCTTCGCGATCTTGGGGATAATATTATAATATCTCATAAATCGCGGGGCCGAAGAGGAGAAGGAAAAAACAAAAGGAGGGGCGTGGGGGCCCCACGAGATGTCGGCAAAGCGCTTGAATGCCGTCGCTGGGGAGGAGGAATTACAACACGAAATTCCTTCTGATAATCTTTTTTTAGTGGGGTCGGGTAATTCAATTCGGGGCTAGCCACGTGTCGAGCGGCGATTGGCCGGTCGACGATGCGGTGTCGGTCTTGGGATGAAGCGGTTTTTGCTTCGCGGAGGAAGATGGTGCCAAACGTACGAAATATGGAGATCTGGATTGGACCGAGTCAAGAGGGGATTCCGAATACGAGGAATGCCTCTGTTTCTTTGCTTTGGTTTTGTGTTTTCCCTTTACCCGTGGAATGAGTTTTGTGGTGACATGTTGAAATGTTGTTTAGGCAATTTCGCTTCGGAATTGAATTTCATTCCACTCGGCGGGGAAGAAAAAAACCATTATCTAACATTGGAAACAAAGAACAGGGCAAAAGTGACGCAAACGATCCTCAAACTTTTGACCCGAGTGCGATGTTGTTCATGGACTTTTGGTTCGATGTGTAATTGCACCGAAAATAATATCCAATTCGACTTGAGGAATCGACATCGTGAAGGAATTGACAAGAGTGGAATCGATAATCTCGGATGCAACCGTCGACGCAGTGGAGTCTGCGTAACCATCGATAGTCGTTTGGTTACCATTCGTAACTTCTGTTTGTAACTTTCTTTCGTAACCTCTCTTTGTAATTTCTCGTGATAGCTAGGAAGTTATTTTTTTTTTGTAGTAGCCGATTGTAACCTCAATCGATAATTGTCGATTGTAAGCTTTAAACAGCCACATCGTACTCTCCGGAGAGGCTCCCCGACAAATCAATCGAATGTTTATCTTTTAATTATCTTTACTTTCCTGTACCGCACTTTATTTTTACTTAACTATAGCTTTTCGATTGGCATCGTTAATTAAATTCCGGCGTGTATCTCTATCCTGGACGTTGCGTCGTCGATTAAATCTCGGCGTTACATCTTTGCACGTTCTCAAATTTTATCGTCGATTAAATTCCAGCTCAGTCTGTGTGAGTGTGTTGTTATGAAAGCGGCTGTATTCTCAAGCTTTGTCACTGGTTAAATTCTGGCACGGTTTATACATACGGTTCAAAGTGAAGCTGTCGATTTCTTGTCCGCCTGGATATTTCCTGTCTAGAATCGCCACAAAACTTGTCTCCTCTCATTAAAAGCCAAAAAACGATTTTCGGTGACAGATATTTCAATCCAACAATGGAAGATTATGATTGCTGATTCTCTTTTGCTGCTGCTGCCCAGATGATTGTAACTAGGCCAGGACCTGAGAATGTGATTTGTATTGGGCTGCAAAATTTTTGGCCCAATACCACCATCATATTGACAGGAACAGAATGACGGGGTGTGAAACTCATGCGGCTCTCCATCCTTGTCAGAATCGAGAAACCATTCGAGGGACGCGATCCATTTGACTCTGTGATTCGAGAAAAGAGCAGTCTTGGCAAAACTGGCAATGGTTATAATGTGGCTCGCTGTCTTCTATTTGCATAGGCAATTGGGGGGAGCGGGAGTTAATGAGCAGCTGTTCACGAGAGCCAGATGTTGAAGTGGGTCCTCGATGCAAGTTGGGGTTCTTTCAAGTGTTATTTCCAAGGTAGTTTATGGCTGAAGATTCAACCGGTGAAGTGTGACTAGCTGCTTCATTTTGACAAAACCAAACCCAAGTTTTGTCGTGTTCGAGCTTGGCAAAGAATCCAAGATTATGGGAGGGAGGTTGCTTTCTCGCGGTCAGCCTCTCAGCCTCGCTCGCCCATCACGTTCCATGCATATGTCACTCTCCCTTCCTTGGAATCTGTTCTTTCAAACTTTGTGGATTAAAGACAGATTTTGCGTTAGTTAAACTGTAGTTAATCTGAAATCGTGTCAAGATGGATATCATGCTGTGTGCTCAGAATCCAGGTGATGACAAATGAGTCAGCTTAAAATATTCCGCACTTGCATCTGATGCTGAGTTGAGAAGGGGTGCCAAGTGTATGGTCGTGATTATCTCTTCGTTTCGGCGCGTTCGTAGATCTTTCGACGAGTGTGTATGTTTCAGTAATAGAGCATCGCCGGTTCTTTAACCATCTACTTTGAGTTGCGAATGAAGTCGATCAGTATGGACCGAGAGCATTTTTCTTCATAAGGGCGACCTTCTACTCTACCTCTGCTGATTTTTTTCCTTCATCTTCTTCTGTGGTTGCTTCTTGATGATGAATAACGTTGATGTCGGTGCTTCTTGACTGGTACAGGTCACATATGGTCCTCATCTCACGTAAATGGAGGTCGCTATCTCCACGTACGGACTCATAAAGATTCAAGAAAGCAAGAGAGCATCTCTACCTTCCCTCGTACGGGGCGGCAACGTCGACTCCTTTTGCTCGTCGTTTACCTCTCGTCGTCTGCATGAGCCTTCGCGTGCGTAAGAGCAAGCCGATATACACGCATGCACAGACATATCCATGAACTGATGAGCACACAGCATTGATTTCTGGAGTTATGCCGCCACTTTTTTTTATCGGATGATTCAGTATAATCAGCTCATTATAAATCGTGCTCGTGGTCCACGAACTTATTGGCGAATTGAATGCTGGATCAGAGGCGAGCCGAAAGGACGACCGGTTTCTTGAGAATTCATCTCTGAAAGTGGAGGGATGGAAAGTGACAATGCTGTGATAAAGGTTGATAAGGTCTACTGTCCCATGGAGACAGTGATAGAGTAGTGGTAGACAGCCATTTCTTTTGCTTAATTATTTCTCTTTCTTGGCCAAAAAAAAAGTTTGCTTAAGAAGAGAAATTAAGTACAGATATTATTTCGTGAAAAAGGTGCTAAGTTAATTAACTGACATGATAAAACAAAAAAATCACTTTCTAGCTTGATGTCAAACTAGTGAAATCGCCGCGCTCTTATTTGTTTCTTAATACTGTGAAATTCTACACGGTCCATAAATTATTCATCGATTTCAATGTACAGTTTCTATAATGATACAGAGCATGGGCGGATGGAAATCATTGCAGGGAAATTAGCATTGCTGTTGATGTCACCCCAAAGAGAGCAAAAATGAAATAACATAGGTATAACGATAAAAAGGTCAGCAAATGACGTGAAATGACGAACCTCTTCCACTTTTTATTTGGCTTCGATGATGACTGAGGCACAAGCAGTCAAGCAGATGCAAAACACCACAAATTCAAAAACCCAGGACTAATGCTACATCTATTGTCCTGTTTTCAACAGCAATGAAGCCGAAACAGAGCAAGGCCTCCGAATCTTAAAGCATATAGGGGTCAAAGACAAAGGATGCAAATGTTTGTATTAGAACTATGTACATTGAAAGAGGGAAAAGGGGAAAAAATTATAGTCCACACCTGTAACGAATAACAATCTGCAAACTTTCAAGTCACCACCAATCAAATAGCCAGTCTTCAAATGATCCCCTCTTGCTTCAATAGTGAGGCTTCATCAACCTAACATAATTCTCTAGCTAAATGTGTCCGAACAGCACCGTTAATCTCTGGTTATCCTTAAAGCAAGTATCTGAAGAATTGTCCAAGGATTCGTGTCCCGGAAGATGATCCCATATGGAAGAACTTGAACTGTCTGGAACAAACTGGGTCTCTGGCTTTATCTGATTGTACAAATTGGATTGTTGCTGGGCTTGATTCTGCAGCGCGGCTGCCATGAACAGAGGGTTCTGGAGATATTCGGCACCCCACTTGAAGCCTCCGGGTTGATGAGCTTCAAATGGGAGGATTGAGGTCGATCCCTCCTTGTCTGGTGAGCCACAATCTGCTAATAATCCCCAAGAAACTAGGCTGTTCCCGAAGTAGGAGCCACTGTTGTGCATATCTGCAGTTCCTGTGCTAGCGCTTGAAGTCGAATTCGCCGAAGGAACAGCATCAGATGGCTTGAAGTTGAAGCCCATTGAAGCAGTAGAGACAAAGGAGTTGGTTGAAGGAGCAGAAATGGTAGATGATACGTTGGAATTGAAGTCGGGAAAGATGGTGTTTCCGAGTGCTTTGCCCGTTTGGGTGAACCAGAGGCTAGAAAATCTGGAATCACTTGCTGAGAAGTTCAATTGTTGCAGAGAGAAATTGTCAACAAAGTCTGAGCTGCAACTGTTCATCATTGAGTTCTCTTGGTGATTGCTCACAAACCCATCTGCAACCGTGTCCTTGCTCAATGTGGGAGTCATCAAGTTGCTGTTTTTACTGCTTCTTGCAGTGTTGGAGCTTGAGATTTGTGGATTGAGCTGGCTCAGCAATTCAGCTGACCCTCGAGAGACCTTATCTTGGGTCTGCCCTGATGTCTCGTCTTTGTCATCACTGTTTTCCACCTCAAAGAGAGGCTTGTGGGTCACAGGGTCAATGCCTCTCTGCCTGAGCTTTTTCTTCAGGCAAGAATTCCACAGGTTCTTTATCTCATTGTCTGTTCTGCCTGGCAATCGTGCTGCAATCTGCGACCACCTGTGAATTACCCGCAAAAGAATCAGTAAAAACCAACCAGAAAGAGAGATTGAGCAAGAACAAAGAAAGGGCGAAACGGTTAATCAGGAAAAGAGCAGGACTTGTTCCCAAGAACAGCGTGGAGGTCAATAATGAGCTGCTCTTCCTCTTGTGAGAATGCCCCTCTTTTCAAATCAGGCCTCAAGTAATTAATCCACCTCAATCTGCAGCTCTTGCCACATCTCTGTAGACCTGCCAATTCCAACGCATTGAAAAAATTGCAAGAGATAATAAAGCTAGCGACTTTGCAAAATAATTTCATCAAGAATCATTTGTTTTGCAACTGCACAGTTGACCCAAAAGCTCGACTTTTCAAAAGTGAAAAAGCAGCGGAAGGAGCTCAATGTACCGGCTTGCTTTGGCACAGAGCTCCAACAACCATGGCCATACTGAGTGATATGCCTCAGAAGCTTCTCATCCTCTTCAGGTGACCATAACCCTTTTCTGAGTTTCTGCTTGAAACAGCAAGAATGCCTCCCCATTCAGAGACTAGATTCTCTCTCTCTCTCTCTCTCTCTCTCTCTCTCTCTCTCTCTCTGCGTGTGTTTCCTCAAAATCTTTCCTAAAATAGTAACAAAGTTTTGTAACTTCTAGGTGAAATGTCAGGCGGCACCAGATGAGGCGGCTTCTAGCAGAATTTCAGTAGGGGTGTGATAGAAAAAGATGTGAGCACCGACAAACAGAACAGAGAAGAAAAAGAGAGGGCGAGAGAGAGAGAGAGAGAGAGAAAATGAAGCACCAGCTGTGAAAGGGAGTTGAATTTAACACCATGAGGAGCCCCTTCAGACGATAGAGAGAGTCGCAGTCAAAACGGGTACAAAACTTTCTTGGTTTTCCATTTAAATTTGCCACCTTTCTCCCTCCTATAGTTAAAAATGGAGAAAAAGAAGGGATTTGGCTAAAGATATTATCTCTTTCTTGGAATGCTGTGGAACGTGAGAATCAGGGTAAATAGACATTTCTTTGCAAAGTGTTCCGTTGAGGGGGGCCTGAGGATTAAATGTCAGCTTGCGCTGGTGGGTCCTGATCCAAAATGATACTTATTATTCTAATGTTCTTTTGCAGAGGAGATTGAAAGATGCTTATGCTTGTGACCTAAGTTTGAATCATGATATTAATGGCGTTTTATAGACTTTGACAAATCTGCACAGACGCAGTGTTAAAAGCAAGCACAGACCAAGAGCAGTGTCTACGCATTCTAAGCCAACCCCTTGCCATCATTCAAGTAAAACCCGATTGGTCAAATGGCAGAATTCCCATTTCCAGTTGGGAATATCTTGCTGGCTTCTTCGCCCTGCCTTTTCCCCTCTTTGCTCACCTACTAAAACTGTAAATAGATGCGAAACATAAGCTATGCCGTATAGACAACTACATACCCAACCATGGAGATGGTTAGAAATGCGTTGAATTCAATCCGTCACATCCGCTTTAAGACGTTTGGAGCGCAGTGCACATGCCGGACGAAATTCAGGGAATGAAATGGGATGAAAAAGGAAGTTTGCATGTAAACGACGGGTCGGAACCAAACTGGAAGGGAAACGAATGTTAGTGATCAATGTTCATCGATCCTCGTAAAACTATAGCTCGTGAAAGAAATGCTTCCTTACGTAAGCTAATCAACAACTTTTGCCATGAAATCTCCAGGGCTCTCTCTCTCTCTCTCTCTCTCTGCCGTTTTCTACTCTTTGAGCGCTTCGGGTAACTCTTGCAAATCATGATCGCTTAGGAAAGTTACTTAGCGGGAAAAAGATCGCCGGGAAAGTTCCATCATTGCGTGCGAAAAGCAGAGATTCTTCCGTAATTTTTTTGTTTAAATTATACTTCCCCTTTGGTGATGTAAGGCACTCGATGCTGCCCACTTCTTCAATCCATCACGTTTTCCATTTTGATTTTGAAAGAGAAAAACCTCTCCTTTTCGGATTCATCCTCGAAAAGCAGGGCGCGATCCATGAGAAGGCGAGACAGGGTTTGATGCAATACAAAGTGCAGTCGGAAGGCGACTACGAGAGCTTTGGGTTGACGACGTCGGTGTACGTACGTGCGGTCTCTTTTCGTAGATCTCATTCGCGTCTTATTCGTTAGGGATGATGATGATTCAAGATACGAGGGCTACACTTGGGCCGACCAACCGATAAGGGACACCCTATTTGACTGGGGATGTACAGGGCAGGAACGAAAAGCAGAGAGCCAAGGAAACTTTGTCCGGTGCTGAGCACGACTACTTTCGAAGGGGAATGCCGGCGTCGATCCAGCGAATCACAATCGTTGATCTTGTAGGAATATGCTTGTGAGGCCAATGCACTGGTGCCTTGGACCCGAGTCTGGGCAAGAGAATTCCCCATTTCCAGATACTCACTAGAGATTCCTCTATCCAGTCTTTATGCAAAAGAACGTTTGAAATATGGTGGCTCGAGACCGATATAATGAACGAAGAAGACACACATGCTTATCCCTCCCTCCCTCCCTCCGTCTTCATGTACGGACAATCGATGCATATGTGAAGACACCTCCGCTCCAGGGTTAACCTGGTCACGAAAACTCGGCGCAATCAACAATTGGATTGTGCATCATATACTTAAGGGTAAATATCACCAAAAATCACAAACTAGTATACTTATAATAAATTTATCTCAAATTAATTTTTTGATTACGAAAAAATCCAAACTTGTACACTTATGGCAATTTTACTCTCTGTAAGTTTTTGTTAAATTTTACCATCAAATTATTGAGTTGGCAGAAAACTTGTACATCTGGAAGTTTGATCTTTGCAATGGCACTCGTGTCCTTCTCTCACCTCCCACCACACACTTCCAAAACAGTTTTCTTCCTCTCACTCATGTTTGCAATTAGCAAGATGCTTGCATGGTGTATATCATCGTGTCAACAACTTGGAAGATCGAGAACCATGAATTTCCTAAGAATGTGTTGATCAAAACTCTGAGTGAGGGAAAGTTTGAAACCGAAGCAAAATGCAGCTGCTTCATACCATTTCCGTAACGTTCGCTGTGCATGATCGGGACGAACGCAGATTCAATGCCCTCTCTTTCTCGGGTATTCTTGCGTCGAATTTAGGTCATTTCGTGGAGGACGACGAAAGACCCTTGATCTAGAAAAGCTTGTGGATGAAGAATCCGAATAGCGCAAGCCCCAACATTTCAAAGCCACACTCAAGTTGTTGCTCATTGCCACCGTGTGAATTTACACCTAGTTCATAGATAAAGATAGCCGAACGTTTAGGTTAATCTAAATAAAAGTATAGGTACCTATTTATAGAAATGGGTCTCACCCATGTTCCGAATAAATTCATTAAAGAAATTAGAGACATAATACTTATATTAAGATGCCTTAATCCTCTTCCACACCAGAAGATACAAAACTATGCAATTAATATATATATATATATATATATATATATATGTAACCTTGACTTAAAAATTAGTACTGGAAACGATATAGAAATTGGGGATGGGGTCCTGCTTTTGTGGCTGACAGAAAGATTATTGATTATAAAATTAGGATTCCTCAAAGCATACGCAATCGGAAAATCATCTTTTTATTATGGACATAATGATAAATTTGTATTTTTTCTTTTTTTTTTGACATTCTGTGTGTATTTCTATTTCCTCGATGAATAACGGAAACACGAATGACGTGGCTGGGGGTAATCGAGCCTTCAATCATTGAATTTTCATTATTTTCGTGTACATGTCCCGTCTACATTGATGTCCTCCTGGCCCTTTCCGGGCCAGCCAATTTTCATTCATGTACTGGCTCCTTCAGGGCTAACGTACTTTTATTTTATTTTATTTCAAGAGCACATCGCTTTCACTACCCCAGCAAATCAAGAAAACCCAAAAAAAAAAAGAACAGAAAGAAAGAGGGCAGAGGCAAATGTCATTGATTTTGCACAATGTCTTCTACACATGATCAAGACACCCGAGCCGTGATTCGCGACGAATAAATCATCTAGGGCTTCGCCGCGCTTAGGTAAACCCCGAGGACGGTTCATGAAGATCTCTCGCGCGAGGTTTTTCCCCACCGCGGGAAGGCGCTTCGTACACAAGCAGCATCGCGTTGACATTATCGATCTAATGATGTCAATTCCGTAAGGGATTTTTTTAACAAAGCTAATTGCCTGAAGGAAGGGCAAAAGAGCTCTTGGCTATATGACAAGAAGTGCTCGTGTTCACATACGACCAAAGCATCGGTCGATACTAAAGAAGCTTGAGTGCAAGATCGGAAAAATATCTATCTCGTTTGTACCTTATTATAAGTTTGTCTGCACGTAAGAATTATTGCGGGACACTGCACAAGCTGCGACCTTTGAATATGGCATCGTCCCTGTTTTCTTTCTCAAATTCAATAAGAACACAAACAGGACAATCACGACATCAAAACAATACTGAAATCACTTAAAGATTCTCTGTGTCCTCTCATCAACCATTGTTTGTCTCTAGGGTTTTGATGACCCTTACTTTCAATGCAAAAAATTGGTATTGGAAGCGCCTACTTGTTCTCAGCTTGTTGTAAAGTAGGAATTTTCTCCTTGTCGTACGCTGACGAAGCAAACCCCGTTCTTGGTTCTCCGTTCGCATAAGGTGTGGACTTATGTTGCCTGATAAACTGAAATCGATTTACCGATGCTTCCCACGGCGCAGCTTCGGTCAGTTTCACTTCCAACTTTGCTCGTCCATCGCCACCGGCACTCCGTTGTGGCCATCGTTGGCTCCTCCGATCGCCGCCACCATATTAAGACATCGGAGATTCTTTCCTACCATTTGTTTGAGTGCCATGTTAAAACGTGGCAAGATGGCGTATTTGTTGATTAATTACGTCGTGTGATTTATTGATCTTAGATCCGTTAAAATATTGCACCTTGCCCTATATAATATCAACCAGCTCAAAGCTTTTTACAAGTTTGCTTGGGCTATCCAATGCGGGCTAGAGCCGATCAAGAATCAATTCCCAAACCCATCTACTTAGAATATACGAAATTGTTTGTTATGTTACCTTAATTTTCTTTCAGTTTATGGTAATTTTCCTTTTCGGAAGATGCCCTAAAATGTGATTAATGAGTTCGAAACAAGAAAAGTTGACGCAAATGAATCCAAGGGTTAAAGAATGAAGGGAAGATGACACAAATGATCCCCGGATTTTGGTCCGATGTGTAGTGTCATCTCTGGACTTTTGATTTGTTCAATGCGGTTCATGAACTATTGGTAAATGTTCATTGTAATCCTTCCGTTTGATCAAATAAAAAATCAACCCTTATCTGACGAAGTGAAATATTATACACCAAGTTGGATTTAAAAAAAAAAGATGAGTTGACTTGTCCATCTTTTTATCCATTTACTTTAAAAAGGGGGAAAAAAAATTAGGTCGTTAATATGTCCAATGGATTATTATATCCTAATTGGAGATGGATTTTTTATTTAGGTAATCCACGTGCAACTTCTTTTTGTTAGCTAATATTCAAATTTAAGAATCGTATCGAACATTTATCAATAGTCCAACGATCACATTAAACCAAAGTTCAAAGATCATTCATGTCTATCTTCCCAAAGAATAAAGACCCAAAATAGGCCGACCCGGGACACCGATGCGCCAATTTTTTCTCTTTTTTCTTTTTCATTCATTTCCTCTAATTCAGTGATTAAGTAAAAGGGAGACAGCAAAGGCATGACATCATCCCACAGTGGCTGTCGGCAGCTCCCACTTTAACCAAAGGGCACTTGATTATGGATGCACTGTTCGGTCTGGAGTTTCCGCGGGAGCGAACCCACTCCAGCCTTGTCGACCATTATGACCGCCATTTCCACAGAAAAGTTAACGAAGAGGATCGAGAACGAAATCTCCCCGCTTTGCTTTCTACTAATGAAGGGTTTTGACTTTTGTCAAGCATCTTTTTCGGCCCTTGATGATGCCTCCTTTCTCGTCGCCGCTGCTGCATGAAACCCTAGGCAATGAGGGTTGGAGGAGGAGGAGGAGGGAAGGAGGGAATGAAGGAAGGAGGGGATGATGATGAAGATCTAGAAGCCTTTAATCTCTCCCTCGTTTGACTTGCGACGTTGGGGGAATGATTCCCGCATCCTGCCTTATGATGGCGCCTTTGCATGCACCTCTCCTCTCCATGATTCGTTCGAATATCGCGATGCGTACGTGAGCGAATGATCCGATCTCTCCCACCCCTAGTAGCTAGCCGTATCGGAAGGAGGATATGCGCTCGATGGAATGCCGGATGCATCGGGCCGACGCGAGGGAGTGCGCCCCTAAGAACGATCGCCCGGGGGAAATGAGCCCCGTCGATGCGCGCCAAGACTGGCCGGTCACCGTCTTACCCCGATCTGAAGCCGCGAGCCGGGAAAATTTTACATGAAATTTCATAATATGTGACACTTATACTAACAATGCATCAACTACCGAGTAGCCGAGGATGAAGAGCTGTACAAAGCCGATTTAAGAATAGGAATAATTCCTCGCAATCCTTTTTAACTCGGCTCACTTCGGTTGCCTTTGAGCAGATCGAGAAGTTAAGATTTGATCATTCTTTAACAGAAAAAAAAAAAGACGGATCGATGTCCATTATTCTCCATAAAGCCCTGCCGAAAATTTGTTCTTTTTCAGTGGCCGACCAAAATTTCGCGAGATAAATACGCTTTTGAAGTGGGGAAGGCTTTTGTCCCTGAAAATTTTTGCAAACAAATGATGGAAGACATAAATCCTGCGAGGGATGAATTTTGGGAAATCGGATTTGATTACATGGATCGCCGGATTAGAAAAGGAGAAAAAGAAGGGAGGAAAAACAGGAGAGATTTGGAAATCGGGGAAGGCAGCCGGATTTGAATTTTTTGAGAAAGCGAACTAAGAAAAAGCCTCGGACATGACAAGGGGGCGGTGGGGCCGATGAAGCCACCTGAGGGATTTGCCGTGTCGTCTTAACGGTTCAATGATTGCCCGTAAGATGGGCAGCTCCGTTATTTCTCCACATTTCCCCTACTTTTTTGAAAACTAGAGGAGCAATTCGCTTCGACCCAACATGAAATTCAAATAGAATCTAGAAAAAAAAAATGGAACGTATGTAACGATCGGGTCTGATGAGGGTGGGGAGTGATTGCCGGGGTCATGAGCTGCTCCTGGCAGATCTTTAGGATGGCGAAAGGGGCAGAAATGAGCCGAATTGTGTACACCGACTAAGGGAAAATCGATTCTAAGATATGTGTGTGTGAACTAAAATTAACTTATAGAGACTTTTTTTGACGTGACAGTAAGCGTGCTTGAGTGATAGCGTTCACAAGATGGGTGACCTGGGAAGGTACCTACCTATTCGTCAAAGGAAAAAAAAAACATGAGATTTGGTATGGGACAAGTCAAAAACGGACAATACCTCTTTGAATTAATTTAGGGATGTCACAGCACGGCGTAGAGAAAAATTTACACTAGCTATTCAATTCAATTCATCCTTAACTCAAGGATCGCGACCGCTAAATTCTCCGATCAATGTCTCATAAACCCGTTCGTGCACAGCACCTTTTTTCTCTCGTGTTTTTTTTTGCTTCAATAGGAAATGCTTTAATTACTGTGAAATTAAACGATGTTCATCCGAAGTCGGAGTGAATTAAAAATAGTATCGCATTCATATTTTGGCAACAAAAATAGAAAGTTTAACTTCCATTATTAAGGGAAAGCTTTTCATCTTCGCTCATCAAACAAGTTTTCAATTGAAAGAACATAATCCCTAAAACAAAATTAACACTAGAAAAATATCACCCTAGCCTCAATAACCCTTTCAATATATATATATATATATATATATATATATATGCATAATTCATTGAAATTACTAATTCGGAGCTGAGGATCACGAAGATTCCAATGAGCAAAGCATGCTTGAAACGGGAAGCAATCGCCATCTTCATGTCCTTGAAGACAATAAGGGGCTTCGCCACACTTTCCATCATCAAGGAAGAAAATGGCAACCCAATTGACAAGAAGTATCAACCATCCCCCCCAAAATAATAATAACAATTTTATCAATATTATAATTATAATAAAAAAATGGAGGATAATAGGGATTAGACGTCGCCAATCATGTTTAAAGGAGAGCTTCGATGTCAATGGGGAGGGAGGGAAAGAGAACGACGCTCGATGAGACCCCCTCCCCACGTTGCTCTTAATGAGCACGAATTACACGTGTCATGTTCTAGGCGACAAATTAGTGCATCTTCCCCGCTAAATAATGTCAATTGCACCGTTGGGAGATTTGTGTACGTAATGATAAACATCTCTTTAATATCCTATTAGTGTGTATCTTTGTCAAAGCAATGAACTCCACAAGTTAGAGCTACCCAATCCCATAGAGAGAGAGAGAGTAGTAGTAGTAGTAGGAGTGGTAATAGTACGCAGTTTAGACGAGAAAGAGAAGGAGTGATTTGACCGATGGAGAGTGGCAAAGAGGGTTTGAAAAGTCACGCACCTAATCCGTCTACACCTACCGGTTGTAATTTCGTATTCCCGGACTTTCAAACCATCCGTTGATGCCTGATTCTTTGATTAAGCACATCGTTGTGAGATCTTGATGCGCAGATAGAGTTCAATGCGTTCAATAGTCAAGAAACTACCCGGGTAAGACTCGACGTTCCCCTTTTCCATCTCGCGTGCTTGGAAACAAACTTTCTTCGCCTTGACATCTTCGATGTCGATAAACATGTCGAGCCTGCGCAAACCCTTAACGAGTTCATTGCGAAACCCTAAACGAGGTGGTCCAAATCGAGCTGTGAGTCCAGGGTTCGTGTACTCGCCGCTTGGCTGCTCGAGGCTTATTGTCCTTAGTTCTTCGTGTTACGCTTCTAAAGACAAACGATGCTCGCAAAATATAGTAAATGGGGGCTAAGGCTAGGCTCGGGTTTGAATCGAACGCCAACTTGCCAAGAGGGGGTGGGAAGGAGATTCACCCTTGGAATGATGACGTGTCAAATCAAAGCTTTAAAAAAATTTGCATTATGGGGGGAGGGCGACCAAAGGAATGATGATATCCTCCGGTGGCTTTATGGGGAGGCACTTTTGATCTCGGTCGCTTATAATTATTATTATAAATGAGGATTTTTGTCGAGATTAATTCGTTGGTTATTGTCGAGTCGGACATTCGATTTGTCCCCCTAATCCCTCTCATAATTACGGTTTTAACTTTACGTCTTAGTGGGAAATGACAGTCAATTTCATCACACATTACATCATGGACCTCCCCCCGGGGCTAAGGAGGCCCCCCCCCTAAATTAGACATTTTCACCGTCGTATCGATCCCGGGAGACACGTGTCGCGACGGCATTGGAGGTGGGCGGCTCGAAGTCAACCAATGATTCTGCTCTGGTTCCTCCCTCCCCCCTTCTCTTGCTCTCGCTCTCTCACTTGAATTATTTAATTTATATCGATTCTTGGGTTGGTCCCACCCTCTCGTTTTGCGAACGAATCATTCCTTAAATGTATTCTTGAAATCATGGCTCGTCGTTGCAGATAAATTCGAAAGTTCAAAGGGAAATATTATCTGAACAGTTATGAATCTACGTTAAAGGATGCTAATTCAGTTATGAACTTTTTAATTTTGTCAGTTTAATCTTAAAATTTTGTGCATAATTCCAATGTTTCGGTCTCCTTATCATTTGAATTTGCTGATGTTGCGGTCCTGTGTGACACACCGCTACGTCAGCGATTTTCAAAAAAAATTTACCGGTATTGGACTTTTCGCACAAATGTTTAGGACGGAATTCAAAAATTTAGGACTGAATTGACGTCAGAACAATAGGTTTGTGACCGATTGTACAATTTCCCTAGCGTTCGAAACTATAGTTATTGTGACCACTGGTCGTCGCATCTCATTCGTGAGTAAGACAATAAATTTATCATTCCTAAAATGGATGAGATATAAAATCCTTAGGTATCTATTACAAGCCCAAAGTAGAGCTAGAATGTAAAATGGTAAGGCCCTTCGGGACCATTTTCTTTTCTTCTCTTTTTTCCTTTTCTTTGTTGATAATGAGGAAGGATAGTTAAATTGAAACTTGCGAGTACCTTACTAACCTTATAGATTAGGTAAGGTACCGGTCCAAGAAGTCCGGATAAGTAGTTCGATCACGAAATTATTTGCATTCAATGATGCAAGAAATCGAACGTGCATCGTGCGCCGAACCCACGTACACCCCATCTCCGTACCTCAGCTTCTTCATTGTAATGATTGCGTTCGATACTATCAGCTCAAGCTATAAATCGAACCGTTTGACCGTGCTCGATTATTGCCTCATTACTTGAATAGGAGAATGAGCTGTCAAATGAAATTTTGGGAGCTTCTTGAATTGGGAATGCTAATTAATTACATGTCGACCATATCCTAATCTCATTAAGCCTAACATTATCTCCACCCCATCTCCCAAAAATGAAAAAAGCAAAAAGGCAAGAATATCCTTATTTGGTGCAAAAATGGCCGTTGCTATCAAGTCAAAGCTGTGTCCAATTAAGATTAGATTAGGACCCATTAATGGCAGTCACCTTCTAAATCAGCCTCTTAATACTCACTGTCAGTCAATTAATCGAAGGTTCCTTTAGTCTTTTTAGGGCAAATTAGACAAAATTTATTATTAAAGAAAAGAGAAAAAGAAAAGAAAAAAAGAAAAACTGTTATCTCGTTTACCACAGTATGTCCAAATTGGGCTACCTTGGTGTGGTCAAGTGGGCTAGGCCCAATATCTAATGTAATTAAAAGTATAATAAAGTTTGATAAAACATGTAATAATGTTTGATTTTGCAGTCCAATTTAGTTTTGAAATAGTTGAGACTCGAACCGTACCGTGAAAAACGGTTTTGTTATCAAATCGCTTTTTGCTCACTTTAGTTGCACGGCTCAATGGCTTTTGTATCTAGACTTGGGTCGACATTCCATATTAGATTATCACTTACTTATCGCAGTAACATCATAACATGTAGCGCCATTGGGTTATTATGGTAAATGAAAAGCAATAGAGGAAAAAAGTTGTTAAATGAACTTATAAGGTATCGCAATCTAGCGACAAAGTTAGTTGACTTTTCTTTTAATATAAACCTAGGTATTATGAAACTGGTTGCCGAGTCTTTTCTATCATTAAATGTATTTGTTTTTTAATCTCGCCATGTCGCGGAAGCAAAGACGGTATGTTCAACAGTTTTTGACGATTTTCAACCAAAAAAAATGATTTTTAACGATTGTTTTGGACTCGTAGAAGCAAAGACGGTATCTTCAGCACGTCTTTTCTTTCACTAAACGTGCTTTTTATTGGTTTTACCGTGTCGCGGAAGCACAAATGATATGTTCAATGGTTTAATTGGACTCATAGAAGCAAAGACGGTATGTTCAATGGTTTTTAACGGTTGTTTTGATTGTAAAAGCAAAGACGGTATATTCAACGGTTGTTTTGCTCGTCAAAACAAAGACAATATGTTCAATGGTTTTTAATGATTATAAAGCATGGCGTTATCTTTTCCGTTTTCTAAGTTAGACGGTTATAAATTTGAAACATTTAGAATAGCACCGACGACTATTCTGAAGTATGATAGGCTCGATCTATCGAAACTGAGTATGATATGAAGGTTGTTCCTCCAATATGCAGCCACAATCTACAATGCCCTATAGTTGCAACACTAGAGATATTGGGCATTAACCAACCGAGATTTAGCTGTCATATATGGACCGACCTCTATAAGGAAATACTATGGTGGATAAGATTATGCCCTATAGCTTGCGAATTTGCATCTTATGGAAAATAATTAAGTGTTGAGACATTCCTTAAAAAGAAGGGATAATGACACAAGCAGCCTTTAAACTTTTGCCCAATATATAATACGGTCCATGAACTTTTAATTTGTTCAATATAGTCTCTGAACTTTAACCTTATATTCAATGTGGTCCCCGAAATTTTGATTTGTTCAATGTGGTTCCTGGACTTTTAATTTATTCAATGTCGTTCAAGAATTTTTGATACATGTTCAATGTAATTCCTGAACTTTATGAAAATGTTCAATGTAATCCCTGAACTTGAATGAAAATGTTCAAGAGAAATATTACCCGATTAGTTATGAACCTATGTTACGGGATGCCGATTGAAATTTTCAATTTTGCCAGTTTAGTCCTAAACTTTTGCGTGGAACTTCAATGTCGCGGTCTAGTTATCGTCAGTTGTCTCATTTGGCACATCATCATGTCAACAATTTTCAGCGAGAATTGATAGGAAGGATTACATTGGAATTTAGCGCAAATGCTTAGGACTAAATTGATGAAATTAGAAAGTATAGAATTGAATTAACATTCATATAATATATTTGGGACCGATTGGACTATTTCTCTAATGTTTGAAACTATATTTATGTTGACTCGCATCTCAACTGTCAATTTCTTTCTAGTGACACCTCGTCGTCCCTTCTCATATGTGAATATTTATCATTCCCAAATTGGACTTGATAAATATTCCTAGGTATCTATTACAAGCCCTAAGTGGAGCTAGAATGTGAAATGGTACGGCGCTTCAGCAAATTTTTCTTTTCTTTTCCTTTCTTTTTATTGATAGTGAGGAAGGAGAGGTAAATTGAAACTTACGAAGTACCTTACTAACCTTATAGATTGGGTAAGGTACCAATTGAAGTCCGGATAAGTAGTTCAAACAGGAAATTATTTGCATTAAATAATGTAAGGAATCGAACGTGCACCGCGCACCGAACCCATGTACAATCGTCTCTGTACCTCAATCTCCACGGGATCGGCCTTCAACTTTTTCATCATAACGATCGTGTTCGATACGATTAGCTCGAGCTATAATAGAACTGTTTGACCATGCTCAACCGCCTTATTACTTGAATACACAATGAGCTGTCAAAGAAATTATGGGAGCTTCTTGAATTGTGAATGCTAATTAATTACGTGTCGATCGTATCCAAATCTCGTCAAGCCTACATTATCTCCACCCCACCCCCAAGAAAAAAAGGCCAAAAGGTAGAATAATATTGTTTTTTTATCTGTCTTACCCTAATTTTTAATTCACTCTTAGACTTTTATCTTGCCTTTTTGCAGAATGTAGAAGTTATAACCCACACATGAAACTAAACGTCTTTACCCTTAATCCCTCCAAAAAGGTGAAAAATCGAACTCTCCACCTCCCCTTTTCCAAGTAGGAAGTCAAAGAAGTGTCCAATTAAGATCCGATTAGGACCCATTAATGGCATTAGGGCCAATTAGACAAAATTTAATAAAAAAAGAAAAACGAAAAAGTGTTGTCTCGTTTACCATAGTATGTCCAAATTGAGCCACCTTGGTATGGTTAAGTGGGCTAGGCCCAATTCCTAATTTAATATAAGTTATAATAAAGTTTAATAAAACATGTAATAATGTTTGATTTTACGGTTTGATTTAGTTTCGAAATAGTTGAGACCCAAGTCATACCGTGAAAAAAGATTTATTTTTCGAATTGGTTTTTGCTCGCTTTAGTTGCACGGCTCAACGGCTTTTGTATCTAGACTTGCGTTGACATTCCATATCAGACTATTACTGACTTGTCGCCGCGACATCATCCCATGTAACACATTAGGTTATTATGGTAAATGACGAGCGATAGAGGAAAAAAGTTGTTAAGTGAACTTATAAGGTATCGCAATCTAGCGACAAAGTTAGTTGACTTTTCTTTTAATATAAACCTAGGAATTATGAAACTGGTCGCCGATCATTTAATGTACTTGTTAATCTCACCGTGTCGCGAAAGCAAAGACGGTATGTTCAATGGTTTTCAACAAAAAAAAAAGCGATTTTCTAACGGTTGTTTTGTACTCATAGAAGCAAAGACAATATGTTTAGCGTGTCCTTTCTTTCATTTAATGTGTTTGTTATTGGTTTTGCCGTATCGCGGAAGTACAAACAATATGTTCATACGGTTTTTAACGGTTGTTTTGGACCCACAGAAGCAAAGATGGTATGTTCAATGGTTGTTTTGGACTCGTAGTTCTTTAAGCCGAGTGATCGCGTAATGCATAGTGATCAAAACTAAACCATAAAGTCGTCTTTTCCTTTTCGGAGTCGGACAATTACAAATTCGAAGTATTCAGAGTAGCACCGGCGACTATTCCAAAGCATGATCGACTCGATTTATCAAAACCAAGTATGATACGAAGGTCGTTCCTCCAGTATTCAACCTCAATCTACAATGCCCCTGTAGTGGCAATTCTAGAGCCATTAGGCATTTAGCCAACCGAGATTTAGCTGTCATACATGGACCGACCTTTATAAGGTAATAATATGGTGGATAAGATTAAGCCCTATAGCTTGCAAATTTGCATCTTATGGTAAATAATTTGAGTTTTGACAGATTCAGTAAAAAGAAGGGATAACAACACAAACAGCCCCTAAATTTTGGCCCACTATGGAATATGATCCATAAGCTTTTAATTTATTCAATGTAGTCCATGAATTTTAGCTTAATGTTCAATGTGGTCCCTGAAGTTTAAATTTGTTCATTGTGGTCCCTGAACTTTTAATTTGTTCAATGTCGTCCCTGAACATTATGAAAATGTTCAATATCTTCATTGAACATTTTCATACACTTCTTTTTTTGTTTTGGCCTAAATTTGCATATACTTCATGGACTAAATAGAATATGTACCAAATGTTCAATAACGACACTGACCAAATTAAAAATTTAGGGACCATATCGAACAAATTAAAAGTTTAGAAATCATATTGCACATCGAGTTAAAGTGTTCAGAAATTGTTTTGTGTCATTTTCCCTGAAAAAAACTTGCAACGACTGCGCGCAAGAACGTCGGAACGAAGAACACGAGAGGCCCTTCGATTCATCGTCCTTCACATGCATGGCACGGAAACACAGTCTCCAAGAGAGAAAGATCAACCGTATGTCCAAATTGGCCCACTCGTTGCGGGCCGGTCCGAATCACGCCAATGCCGGGTTAACATGGACTTTTGCGAAGCTACAGCTTGCCAATACCATCTATTTGCTCTTTCACCTTTGTTATTTGCCTCATCTAACGGTGAAAATTTGGAGGATTCCGGCAATTATTTCCAAAGAATGAGCCAATGCAGTTTAGAAGCAGATAGGAATTGAATAGATTGGGGATTGGGGCTAGCCTATTTAACCATATCAAGGTGGCCCAAGTTGGATATACTATGGTAAGCGAGACAGCATTTTTTTGTTAAATTTTATTTTGTTTGATTGGCCCTAAGAGGATTAATCTCTTGTGCACAATACTAAAAGAACCTTCTATTAAACAAGGGTCGGCTCGAAAGAATGGTATTAACTAAAAGCACAAGATGAAGGCACGATGCATCCGAACGTTTCCGTAAGGATCATGTTTTTCGTTGCATGAATGTAGCGAAGTTCTCCTTTGTCTTTGGTTCCGTGGTCGGGGAGGGGAGGGGGGGGGGTGACTTTGAATGGTAAAGAGTAAAAAGTAAGAACGGTATTCCTCTAAAGAGCCCATAAACTTTGGCTTAATGTACAATCTCGTTTCTAAACTTTCAATTAGTTTAATGTGATACTTCAACTTCAACCCAATGTGTAATGTTATTTCTGAACTTTTAATTTGTTCAATATGGTCCTTAAACTTTTGGAATATGTTCAATTCAATCTCGGAAAATATTGTCATTCCATTAGTTCAAGTTCAGGGGCAACATTAGATACTTTGATCTAGTCCAAGAGATCAAACTGAACAAGTGCCAAAAGTTTAGAGACCACATTGAAAAAAATTAAAAGTTCGGGGGCGATATTGTACATTAAGCTAAAGTTCAGGGATCACATCGAACATATTGAAAGTCAAGGGACGAGATTGCACATTGAACCTAAGTTCGGGGGACCATACGAGTAATTTATGCCTTCCTTCTAAGGTTTCATAACCGCGTAAGCTATCCTCGGGCGAGCCTGGAATTGAGATTGTGATTCGAGTCTCTTTTTGGCTTTCCCACCCATTTGGGCAGGTAATTAAAGGCTGAATGCAAAGGAAAAGGTCGCAGCACTTGGCTTCGCAGAGAAGACATTTAAAAAAACAAGTGCCAAGACACCAATAATCAACCTAATTAAAAGTAAAAAAAATATAATTATCTTTCCAAAGAAATTTCGAAAAATAATAGTAAAAGTCGTATAATTTCTGTGAAATTGCTGCTTCAGATGTTGAATTTTTTTTTTTTTGAAATTTTAGGGATATTGTTTTATCGAAGCTTAAATAAGTGCCGAAAGAGGGAATTCTCAACATTCTCAAGAATAAAACGGGAAAGGGCCAAGCTAGCGTCTTAAGTCGCCCCGGCCAATCAAGAACTCCTCTCTCTCTCTCTCTCTCTCTCTCTCTCTCTCTCTCTCTCAGTTCAGACCTCGCAGCAGCAGCAGCAGCAGCGGCAGCCATGGTCGGTCCTCCTTCCCGAGCTTCAGGAACCGGAAGCAGCCCCGCAAACCTTTCTCCTTCTTCGTCTTCGTTGTCTTCCGCTGCTTCTTCGGGTACCCCGAAGGCGGTCATCGACAACCTCTGCACCCATGTGGCCGACACCACCCTCACCAGCGACGACGACCAGCACGATCACGGCCCCTACATGCAAAGCCAGGACACTGCCAAACCGGTGCAGGCTCGCCCGCCCTTGACCTGCCGTTCTCCCGTGCTCCCGCCTCCCCTCTCCCTCGCGGCGGCGGTGGCTGGCGACAGCCCCATGGAACTGTGCCCGAGCGACGGGGTCGGGGGCGGCTTGCTGATGCAGCCGGAGGGGGCGGAGGACGAGTGCAAGACGCCCAGGGGCGAGGAGTACAGGATCCCGGAGCCGCTGACGTGCCCGCCGGCGCCGAAGCGGAGCCGCAGGCACTGGTCGGAGAGGCGGGCGTGCGCCGCGGTGAGGGAGGAGGGGGAGGAGGAGGAGGAGGAGGAGGAGGAGCAGGAGGAGGAGGACGGGGAGGAGTCCGTGGATTCTTCGGCAGTGGAGGAGGCGCTCAAGAAGATGCGCTAATGGAATAACGATGGAGCAGCCATTCCAGATCTCTCTTTAGGGTTTTTCTTCTTTACAGATAAACGAAACCAAAGCCTGTGTGGCAAGGATTAAGGGGTTTGTTTGATCTTTCTCTTGGGAGACTTTTGTGTGTGCGCCTGTGTTCTCGTTCCATGCATGTGGAGGACGATGCGTCGCAGGGCCTCTCGCGTCCTTCGTTCAGGCGTCCTTCGCGCGCGGCTCTTGCAAACTTCTCTTTAAGGAATGTGTCGAAACTTTGAATTATTTACCATAAGATGCAAATTCGCATGCTATAGGGCTTAATCTTATCCACCGTTCTATTTCCTTATAAGGGTCGGTCCATATATGACAGCTGAATCTCGGCTGGCTGAATGCCCTTATGGCTCTAGACTTGCGACTCTAGGGCACCTTGGATCGAGGCTGAGCACAGGAGGGACGACCTTTGTATCATGCTCGGTTTCGATAGATCGAGTCGATTGTGGTTTGGAATGGTCGCCGGTGCTGTTCCGAATGCTTCGAGTTTGTAGCCGTTGGGGGCTTGAAAGAGGAAGATATGACTTTATGATTTAGTTTTCGATCGTTGTGTGTTGCGCGATTACTCGGCTTAAAGAATCACGAATCTAAAACAACCGTTAAAAAACCGTTAGAACATATCGTCTCTGCTTCTACGATCCAAAATTCAAAACAACCGTTAAAAAACTATTGAATATACCGTTTTTGCTTCCGCAACATGGCGAAACAAAAAACAACCACATTTAATAAAGAAAAGACGGCATTCAACATATCATCTTTGCTTCTACGGTTCCAAAACAACCGTTAAAAATTGCTAAACGGTGTCTTTGCTTCCTCGACATGGCGAAATAAAAAAAAAAAAACAAGCACATTTAATAAAAGAAAAGACATGGCGATCATTTTCATAATATCTAGGTTTAAGATAAAAGAAAAGTCAACTAATTTTGTTGCTAGATTGCAATTCCTTATAAGTTCATTTAACAACTTTTTTCCTCCACCGCTTTTCATTTAATACAATGATGTTTTATTCGTTATGATGTTGCGGCGACAAGTCAGCAATATGATAATAATATGGAATATCAAGGCAAGTTTAGATATAAAACTTATTGAGCCGTGCAACTAGAGAATCGCTATAAACCGATATGGCTCCGGTGTCAGCTATTTCGAAAGTAAATCAAACCGTAAAATCAAATATTATTACATGTTTTATTAAATTTTATTATAATTTATATTTGAATAACAAGTAGCCTATTTTAAAAAAAAAATTGAAATAGGTTGAACTTCTTTTGACCAAAAAAAAAAGAGCAGGTTGAACTTTCATTCCGTACAATATGTGAATTTTTTAATTTGAAACATAAAGTGTTGTTTTGATTCTTTTCCTTTTATTCAAATGAATTGCTTTTGAGATCAACCGAGCGCACGCGAGACGACGACGCTGCGCCCTGCGGATCGTGTGGGAGCTCCGTCGATCGAACCAGAAGATGGACGGCGGCGGCGGCGACTCCCTCGCCCAATTCATACGCCGGGAAGTCCCCGACTGGGACGATGAAGTGGTGGCGGCGGCGCGGTTCAAGGCCTTCAGCGGCCAGAGGTCCGACTGGGAGCCCAGGTACCGGTTCTGGAGGGACTTGATTCTCCGGATCGCTCGCCGCTTCGGCCTCCTCATCGTCGACCCTTCTCAGGTTTCGTTCGACTACGTCTATTGGGTTGTCTTGTTTTGGGGGAAAAATCGCGTCTTGCGATGCTCCTCCATGTGGGTTTTCTCTCTTTTGGTGGGAGGGGGGGGGGGGAATTGCTGGACTGGAATTGATGCGTCCCTTTGTTTGTTCAAGGTGACGAAGGAATGGTTTAACCGCGGCGGTTTGACTCCTCTGTGCATCGATCATGTTCTGGTAAGCTTAGTGGTGATGGTTTGCTTTGTGGCATAGCTATGGTGTTCCATGATATGGCTTTCGTGAACGTCGGCTATCGGTTTGGTATCGTGCCACTCCGAGCCATCAATCGGATAGTTTATGGAATTGCTGAACCAATTTGGGAAATTTCCGATGCAAGTATTCTAGTTTTGCTGAGACTTATTAGGCATTGTGTTGCTTTAGTGAAATTATGCTCGATTCTTAGTGTATTGTTGCCCCGATATTGGGGGCAATTATGCTGTTGTGCTTCGCTTTAGTAGATTTAGCATTGGTTTCTGCATCTTCCGCCGTGTGCCTTTTGGAATTTTTTTGTGATAGAGTTACTAACTACTTGTCCCCGTGAGCTTGTGGGTTGTCTTTATTCTTCATTTTTCAGTCTTTGATGTATGATGAAGGTGATATTCTCCGAAAAGCTGATCTTGAAGACCCAAGTAGCGGATGGCTTTCCCAGATTTTGAGGAAAGTAAGACTTTTGGTGGTTAGACCGTCAAGTAGCGAAGCAGTGCTGGAAGATAGTGTCATTCTTGCAGCTCTCCTCAAGGTGTGTATGTTGACAGCCGCTTTTAAAAAACCTTAAGCACAGTTTCGGTCTATGAGATCTGTCTTGTTGAAATTGCATTTTGCGGGATGGAGCGGAGGGGAGGTTTTTTTGCTTTGGAGTGTATTCAGTTACATCTTTTCTTTGTAAAGGAATTTATACTGTAGATCGATATTTATTTACCTTTATTTGTTTTTCATAATCCACAAGAACCTGAATCTGCTATTAGTTACTTTCACCTGACAACTACAGAATTGGCAGTGGTCTTCATAAAGCGATCTTGTGACGGAATCTTAAATATGTCACGTGCTGGTTATCTCATTTTTCTAGGAGAAAGCATGCGAAGTTGTCAATGTCTTATCTGAGAGCAGTTGGACATCTTCGTGCATTGTAACAAGGAGAAGGTTCGGGGAGATTTGTGGAGGACCTGATGAAGAATCTATCATTTTGAGCTATTTGTCAGGATGCGGAAAAGCACAATACTTGTCCATTCACAAGAAGGAACATATAGAGGTATTCTATGTCTTATCTTTTTTATTTCTCTACCATTACTGATTGTGTTTCCCTGATAGCCCTTGGCATGGTTAATCACTGAACTTTTTAGAGGGTAGAACAGGATATGTTGTTGTCTCGGTACCATCCATAAAGTCTGTAGAGGTACCAACATTGAATTTAGTTTCTAAGGTACAAATGGAGGGAAATTCTGTTATTTCTTATCAAGTCGGCCTTTAATCTTTTAAATACCTTCACTACAAGCTACCTTGCCGGCGTCTGAGTTTTGATCAATGAAGACAAGAAGGAAGAATTGTTATCTCAAATGATTGTTATGTTGATGTCGCGCTTCTTGCAGGGTTAATTATATTTTATGAGTTTCCACTTTGCAGGGTGTTAAAGTTTCTCTTACGGCCGCTGCAGTTTCCACTATCACAAGTCTAGATCATGACGTTTTGCACTTAATTTGGACGACGGAAAAGCTTCAACAACAACTCGACTTGATTGATCGACGCTATGAGAAGTAATTACTCCTGTATTGTGTCTAGTTGAAATGTTGAATAATCTCATATATTTTCATGCTCACCAAGTACATGTTGGAGTAAAATCTAAGTATCTGAACTGATGCGTGACTGGCATCATTTAAATACATGGAACGGGAACATTTTTCATTTGCATTCCTGTTATAGGAGCTTGCTCTATGTGCAACTCATTAATGTTTCTGTAACTTAATGTTATTTTCTGATATCTATTTTCAGGACCAGAAGTTTAGCTGCCGCTTCTCTGAAAGCTGGAAACAAGAAAGTTGCGCTCAGGTATGCGAGGGAGTTGAAGCTGGCCTCTGAGAGCAGAGAAAAATGTGCAACACTCTTGAACAGAGTGGAGGAAGTTCTTCAGATTATTTCTGATGCTGAATCTACAAAAAAGGTATCTGAATATTTAGGTGATGCCGAACCATTGACTAATATCGAGGATATATGCAGATCATCTTGCTTCCTTTATATTTAGGTGATTCTAAAAATACTAACTTGTAATAGCTGATTATAGGTTTCAGAAGCGATCCAGATTGGAGCTCGGGCAATTAAGGAAAACAAGATCAGTGTAGGGGAAGTTGAACTATGTCTGGAAGAAATTGATGAGAGCATTGATTTCCAAAAGCAAGTTGAAAGGGCCCTAGGTATATGATATCCCTTTTCCAACTTATGGTCTGTGTATTTTCAAGTTTTGCTTTTCTGACTCGTCTTCTTTCCTGCCCACAGTATCAACATCATCCGACAGATTTGAGGATGAGGATGTCGCTGATGAGTTTAGGAAGTTAGAGCTGGAAGTTGGGAAAGAACACGCTCAGATAGGTGATCAGATAGATAATGCTGCAAAAGAAGCAGAGGAATCGGAATCTGCGGCCTCTCTAAGTGATGCCTTTTCGAATCTAAAACTTGCAGTTGGTGCATCCGAGGAACTTGGGCACGATGGTGCACCTCGATCAAGTGAGGAGGAATGTAAATATTCAAAGCTTGAAGCTGAAGCTGCTTAGCGAGAATGCTTACAGAGATTTCATCAATGATAAATTTGCAAGATGTTTCAGCTCACTTGATGGTGACCTGAGATTTTTGTAATTATTCTCTTTAGCGCAATGCATTTGGTCTGACATTCGATAGTAACTTGAAATGTGGAACGGTGTAATATGATATACAGTTTCTCTGATAATGTACCTTCATGTATATGAGGCAACTTGGATGTGTCTTAAGCGATGTACTGTATGCAGCTCCATTATGAAGATGTATAGCAAAGATCTGTAGCTTTTGATTGTTTTCCTTTTCGGGAATAGCTATTGTTTACACGAAAGTTTTCCTTCTGTCAGACCGTTAAACAAGCTAACCAGTAGACAGCTCCGCTTTTTGTAGTCCAGTATAATGCACAAGTGGTGAATGATCATTCTGGAAAAAGAATGTTGTCAATGCTACTTTTTTGTAAATTCTCCCCTCCTCCGTACTTCAAAGTAGGCATCCGCATTGGCAACAAAATTGGCAGAGTCTTGCTTTTGAGGGACCTCTTAGTTCCCGCATGTACAATGTTGCTTAGAGGGAATTAAGACATTGTTCACAGGGTAAATGCCTATTGCACAAGTATTTACCGGCACACACAATATGACCTCCAGCTTCTCAGAATTCCTTGTTCTGGATTACTTCGCAATTGCAAGATCGGGCAATTCCCCATATTCAACTGCAGTGATTGTTCCAGAAACATCCGCACCTGAAACCGGTCGTGTTAGGGTCGGAATGAAAGGCAAATATGGAATTGGCTGGACTCCAAACATAGGTATGCCGGTTCCATTGCTCCGAGGCAAAGTGGTGGCTCCAGAGATAGGCGGGATTGTGAACTGAAATGTGCTGCAATCAGCTCCTGCGCCTATTCTCATACCCATTCCTAGTGGGAATTGACTCATATGCGGTGTGTGCATATTATGTACGCCTGTGGGTAACATCATCGGAGACATGAAAAGGGGCGACCTAGTCGACATAATCTGCATCAAGTTACAGGTTCAGGATATATCGTTGCTCGTGTTATTTCTAATGCATTAGCATTCAGCGTCAGAAGAATTCCTTTTTACCTGTAATTGATGCTGAAGGGTTTTTAGATACTCGATCACCTCATCCAGAACTGAAGCTTTATTCACCTTAATTTCAGAGAAAGAAAGAATGAGCTGGAAGGAAGACGTGCACAGTGATCATCAAGTATTGCTAAGAGCTACAGTTCCTTTGTTATGCAGGGGGATCATGTGGTAGGTTGCTTTATTTTATTCATCTGAATCGAAATTAATACCAACCTTGTCACAATTTGGCAGAAGTTCCTGCAAGGCGCGCAATCTCTTATTGATTCTGTCTCTGCGTCTCTGTTATAACATGCGACGGTTAGATCACTTAATGGTTTGCTCTATTAATTCTATGCGTTCACGGTACCTACTCTTTCTGATAGATTGTGAATTGTTGCTCTGCTTCGAGTCCGTTCTTTTTGCTTCACCTCTTCTGTTTCATCATCATCATCATCATCCTCATCCTCATCCTCATCCTGCAGCAAAATGGCATTTGAATATCACGGTCACATAAGTCGTGTGGGATGGTCGGAGAAACACACATGAAGGAGAGAGAATTCCAGTTGCGTCACTTACATCACCTGGATATATCGATTCGGAGTCTTCGTGCTTCCTCTTCAATGTATCTACTGGATAGTTGGAGGCTTCTCGCGAGCACACAGAAGAAGATGCAACCGGTGTTGGGTCACAAGGTCGTCGCTCACCGAGCATTGTTTTATCTATAGCTGTCGCTGCTATGGTCGACGATGGATCCCGGCATTGATCTTTAGATTTTCTGTTTCTAAGGGAATTGTCTTTTCCGCCAAGGACTATAGAGTGTTCATCAGGAAAAGCCTTTCCTGAAGTCTTATCGTCTGTGAACATCGGCTTCGCCTTATCATCCACTAAATCCGCTGCCGGCTCAGTCAATGGCGCCTCTCGGGCATCTCCGATGCCTGCTCTCTTGTCAGTTTTTGTCTCCGCTGGGGGGAGATCTTCATCGGTTGGTAATCTCATTGGCAATTCGGTTGTCTGTCTATTCTTAGCCCTGAGGACGACAGGGGGCCGTAAGAAGAGGGAAAAGTTCGTGTTTTTGGGCTTGCGGAGAGAATTTGACTCCCTCAACACCATCGCCTTGGACGAGTAGCGATTGACCGACCGCATATGGGGGCTTCGACATAATCCTGATCCCACGAACCGAGCCGAATCTTGGCCTTGCTGCATGGGAGACTGATACGGCCACTGGTGACCGTCGTCGCAAGTCTTGGTAGGGTGAGAGGATTTCCTGATGAACAAGGACTCGTTTCTTGATGACACTGGATGATCTGCATCTCCATGTTTGGAAGCAGCGTCCACCACATATGTCCGATTCTTATCATCAGGAGAAGTTACTACATCATCATCATGAGCATTGCCTTGAGCAGAAGAGTCCATGCCATTGTGGTGTGCAACGCCCCGAATATAGAAGTCACCAGGGAAGGGATTTTTCACACGAGTGCCTGAGTCAGGGGCATTGTAAGCCACTTTGCCGTCATTAGAGCGGCTGGAGATGACGCATCTGCTTGGCGGAGTGCTTCCTCTCATCACAATCCCGCCATTTTCCCACGCCAGCTCCACAAACTCATGGTCAGGCCTGCACAGCCTCGTGAACCAAGAAAATTAAATCAAGAACACTAGGGAAAGAAAAAGGAGGAGAACATCTTGATCAAGGCGTGAAGATGGGTCGCGACGTCTCAAGAACACGAAGCAACTCACATGGAAGCAGCTGCTAGGTTTGCTAAAACCCTCGTCCCGGTCAACGTCGATCTTCCTTGATGGCCTCTGTATTCCTCCAGCATCTGCGTGCGAAAGGAACGAGGAGGAGAGATGCCAACTGGAGGCAGAGGCTGCGGTCGATGATGGTTCCGAGCAACTCGCCAGTCACTCCACACAACACCAAACGCAAGGAAGGGAAGAGAAGGTGTCCACGGGGCTGCAAGATGCTGAAGCGAGCCTATCAGGATTTTAATAGATGGTGGCAAGCAGTGAAGCGTGAGCGTGACATACCATCAGGGTTTGAGTTGGTCCCCACACGCGGATGCTACAAACCAAAGGACACTCCCCGTTTCGATCCAAATCCGATGTCCCCCCTGATACTATGGAGGTGGGGGGCTGGATCGGGAGCTTCAAACTTTTAATCCTCCCACTTCATTTCTGGGGCCCATCTCCCACCCATCTGTGTGATCTGAGGATGCACGTAACCCCACCTCTTTAATTTCAACAGCGTGTCTCTCTATTCACTCCTCTTTGAGAAATCTTTGCCAGTTTGTTGGTTGGTGGAGATATTGGAAGCTTTGGTTTCAACGTGCCTTTGTCAACATGCGGTGCAATCCCAACCCGAGTAGCATTGATGCCCTCTCACTTTGGAGGTGGGGGTGGGTTCGTGAAAGAAATTTGGATACTCGATGGCCAGAAACAAATCAAAGCGGATATCAGTTGGTGTTGGACGTAAGCCATCACTGCGTATCTTTGGAGATTCATTCCGGGTTTAATAAGGCGGAACCTGTTCCATTCAAGAGATCACTTTCCATCTCCCTCGCCACGTTCGAGCAGCACCAGACCAGAAGAGAAGAAGTGACACGAAAGTTTGGGGGGGAGTGGCCGTCGCTTTCGGTGGGTTCATTTTCCTCCAGATGTGATGAATCATGATAATGTCGCCCTCCCACGTTGCCCTCCCACGTTGCCGTGCGCTGGCGAAGGAACCCCCACGCTCCTTTCGGCACGGAACGAACCTCAACGGCGCGCAAAACGACAAACCGGAGTTTCGGAAGGACTGCGATGAGATAAGTCCCCACGTGGAGGACGATGGATAAGGGGGTGGGGTGGTGGTGGTGGTGGTGGTGGTGGCAGCGGGAGGTCGCGTGGGGGGCGGCGTCGGCCTGTCAGATCGGTCGCTGGAGGAAAAAGCTCCGTGGGCAGTGGTGGTGGCGCGTGGGGAGAGCAAAAGGTCGGGTGGTCCTTCACGTGATCGGGGCGTGGTCCACGTGACCGTGTCTTTGCTCCGCCTCCTCCTCCTCCTCCTACGGGGCTTGTCCTGCTCGAACAGTACACTTTGTACGATGCTGCTGCGGCCACAGAGAGAGAGAGAGAGAGAGAGTGACGAAGCGAAACCGGGCCAACCAAAGCGAAACCGTGCCAACCAATCATAATCGCATCCCCACCGTCGGATTAGATGGCGATGTTCTGTCGTGGGGGGCCCACCGCAGTGACATCCTAGTTCGATTGACCGCTCGTTCGATGACGATGATGATGAAGATGTGTCTCGTCGATGGCAACGAGGGGAAAAACCCCCCCACAACACAAGGCCAAATGCGCGGAGCTTTCCTGGGGCCCACCCACCTGTCCTCCTTTTTTTTCTCCCCCTCCGTGGGGCCCACCGACGTATATCAGAGGTCGGTACATGATACCAAGAAAAACCTCGAACTTGTACACCTATAATAAACTTACACCAAACTATAAAAAAATTCAAACTGACCTGTGACAAATTTAACAAAAAGTAATTTTTTAACCATAAAAAATCCCAAACTGATACATTCGTGACAAATTTACTCTCCATTAAATTGAATTAATATAAAAGAAATCACAAATTAGTATACGTGCGACAAACGGAGGGTAAAACCTCAAATCGGTACATTCATTAACTGTCATGTGTAATTTAAATAAACAATTTGACAGTAAAATTTAATGGAAATTAATGAAGAGTAAATTTGTCATATATGTACCAGTTTGAGATTTTTTGTGGTTAAAAAATTAATTTTGAATAAATTTGTTACATATATACCTATTTGAGATTTTTCATGATAATAACCCTATAATAAATTAGGATCATTCCCGATACCCTCCCTTGAGGGACAAGTACAGTGTGTCACTTCAGGGTAAAGAAAAAGATGCTTCTTGAAAAAAATCATTTTATATGAAAATATTTTCTCCCTTTTTCTAATTAGTGAATTCATTTTTCTAATATTAAGCATGCGCATTTTTTTTTAATTATAGATGATTTTCCATCAACCGATCACTTTTAGCAAACTAAATGCGTGAATGAATTGATTGATTATCCTTGAATGAATTTGGTTTATTGTTTTTTTTTTGGGAAAAAGTACTAAAAAAGTCCTAAACTTATTACATTAGTATCAATTCAGTCCATTCGGTTAATTTTAGCCGGAAATTGCTAATATAGATATTTTTAGCCGAAAATGAGTAAAATATAATAAGTCCTAAACTTATTATATTTTTTTCAGAATTTTTTATTGTTTTTTTTAATTTACTCATTTTCTTTTCTTTCTTTTTTTTCCTTTTCTTTACACCGTGAGCCGACAACTCTCATTGGTCACAGGCGAGGACCGCTAAGTCGTTACCCAAATCCAAGAGAGGGCCTTTGCACCCTTGTCGGCCACAGGCGAGGGTGCGGAGGCCTTTGCTCATGGCGGGTGAGGGCACAGTGGCCCTCGCCCAAACCAGCCTGTGGCTAGTGTTGGTTGGCCGGTGAGGGTAAAGAAAAAAAAAGGAGAAGAAAAGAGAGAAAAAAGAAAAAAAGTATTTAAAAATTATAAATTTTGTCCACATTAATGCCGATCATGCCATATAGGATCACCAGCATCCAAGTCAGCAATTTCCAACTTAAATTAGTCGGATGAACTGTTAGTACCAATACGATATATTTAGGACTTTTTTGGCATTTTTCTCGTTTCTTTGATGGTTGATGAGCATTTTTTTACAATCTTGAGAAAGAGAGAGGACCAAGTAGGAGCACTTAAAGGTCGGAGCGCCACGTGTCGATCACTAAGTGGCGTGAGACTACGCCAAAGCAGTAGAACAGGACTAACTTTACTATCGAACCATTGGGGAAACCAAAACCCTTTAGGCTAGAATTCTTTGCATTTCTAAAAAAACTTTTCCTAAACGCTTTCCGAAACGCAGCATGTGCCTTCAAAGTTCATTCACACATGGTGGCATTCGCACTCTCTCTCGACACTACCTCTAAAATAAAAACTCGTGTATTATCGTAATCACTTAGCATGAGAATCGGCAAGACCAAGATAGAACGCATTTGATGAGGTTAGTAGAGTGTTCCAACGATTTAGAATATTTATTGTAAGCCCCAAAAGAAAAGGCCTATCAAATTGAGATTCATCGCTAACGAAGTGCTGAATGTGAATCAAGACCTATATATATCCTAAGTCGAATTTGAGCCAGATAGGCAAGAAATTAAGGAAGAGTTCACCGATTGTCCGATCATGATCAAGTAACTATTGCACTGCCCTTCAACTAAATATTTCATGATTGAACTTCAACATGTGCACCCCCTTCCAGCCCGATTGGCATAACTACGACACAAACCTACATGCAACTTGAACCCCGATCGCATTTAAAGTCCTTATCTAACTCAAAACGACACAAACCTGAAACTTAATCGAAGTATGTAATAAAATTGAGTGAATTAGGATTCATGTAATTCATGGAAATTTCCTAATTTCTTTTTTGCTGGTGTTCTTTTTCGTCTTTGAAAGAAAGGGGTATTTCTTATCGTTGTGGAAGCATTCTCTGCTGAAAACAAAGCCTGCTATGAATTTCGTTTAATAAGTCGATAAGTATAAACCATAGCTTTGTTCCATTCATATGGGAAACGGTCCAACTCCAAAAGCCCAATCTTGTGATGGTAACTGCCATGTCCATTTAGGGGCCAGCTCTTCTCAATTTTCATTCCAGGGCAGATTCCCTAAGAAAAATCCTCCACTTTAGACCCAATCTTAATGGGATAAGTGCATCAAAAATCTTAAAACTTGTCACGGAAGCACAATTAAGTTTTCAAACTATCAAAAAGTGTAATCAAATCTAAAAACTTGTCAAGTTAAATAGAGTTAATGAAAGGATTTAATTTCATCAACTTGACAAATTTGAAGATTTGATTGCACTTTTTGAAAGTTTTAGGACTCAATTGTATTTTTGTGACAAGTTTTAGAACTCGATTACACTTTTTGAAAGTTTTAAAACTCAATTGTACTTTCATGATAAATTCTTAGGACTTCTAGTGCACTTATTCATTTTTTTATGTCCCAAACTTTTAATCTATTCCCAAATTTATCCATTCGCCCAAAAATCGCCTCTGGCTTATTCAAAATTACCAACATCATAAGGTTATTGCTATTTCATATGAAGGTGAGGGTATTGATAAACATGTATGTTCTAATAATGAATCTCTAACTAACCCAGATTTGATAATTTTGAAGAAATTAATGGCGATTTTTTGATGTATAGGCATATTTGAAATTAGAGCAAAAGTTTAGAAATTTTCTTCAGGCAAAAGAAAAGTTCGAGGTAAAATTGGGATCAAACCTTAAATTGGGGCATTTTAGGAAATTGAGCCTCGGCTCGGTCATGATTTTTCTGGTTAGTTGTCAGAAATTTTTTGGTGTTGTTGGGCTCGGACGTTAGACTTGTATCCAAACTTGAATTTAATGAATTATGTCTCCATCCATCACGGTGGATAGAATTAATTAATAACAGCTAAAAGATGGAATCAGACCAGGGACAAAAAGATCAGGGCCAAATAGAATCCAAATCGTGATGCAAACTTTGTCAGCTCCCGTGCAACCCAATTCTCTTGGAATTTACCATTTGTCCCGACAAGGACCACTTTGCAAATTTTATTCTAAGACACAACATCACGGTTCCCAACTGCAATCTTCATCATCTTTTCAATCTTCCTTTTGTTTTTTTCTTGACTAGAAGGGCTTCTGATTTTGGCAATCCAAGTTGGGGCCGGTGTCCACCCCGAACAGCGTGGCGTATCTCTGGAAGAAGCCGATCCGGTTGTTGACCCTTGCGTCGCCGGGGATGCCGCACTCGAGGCCGCCGTTGATTATGTTGGTGACGAGCCCGAACCCGGCCGTCCGGTTCGCCGCGAGGTCGGCCTTGGACGGCCGGTACTTCCCGATCATGACGGCGTGGCAGGAGGGCTTGGGCTTCCTCTCCGTCGTCCAGAACCACAGTGCCGTCTTGAACGCGACCAGCGAGTTGTTGGACACCGTCTCCGGGTTCCTCAGGCCGTCGAAGCCGAGCGCTTTCCCGGCCGGTCCATAGTTGAAGTTCCTGCCACGTGGCAAATCCTTGTTATCTTTAACTACACGAATCCAGCACAACTCTCGCCAATGCTCGCTATTCCAATGACCAGAGCTTCCTAAATTTTGACGATATGTATGAGATATAGTTATGGAGGGTCATGGTTCCTACCAAGATAGTTGGATGGGTCCTCTTCCTTTGTAAGACTTGCCCGGATAACAAGGCCATTCCTTGTTGCTTGGATCGCAGTAGTCGCTCTGCGGGCTCACCTCCTCCTTGAAGCACAGCCCCCACGCATACGGTCCGTCCGGCGCCGTCGCCCACCCGCCAGTCGTCTCGTGCGACACCTGGGCAAGGAAGGCTGCGATCTCGCGCTTGCGCATGCTCACACTCCCAGTGCGGCCAAACTTCGGGAAGCAGCTCGCGGCTCGCGTGAACGAGTCGTAAGTGTAGAAGTCCTTGGCTGGGCACGCACTATCGTCCTTGTGAAGGAAGATGCCGTTGAAGAGCTGTTCGGGGATCAGGGAGGCGATGGACCCCCCACCGCGCGCCTCGGTCACGGGCGGGGATAGGGTTAAGAGAGAGGAAGCAAGGGCGAGCAAGAGAAAGACGAGGGATCTAGCCATGGCTCGCTAGGGTTTTGTCCCAATATAATGCTTGTGATGGGTGAAGGTAAGGCTTATTTATCATGCCAATGTCGGAGAGAGAGAGAGAGAGGGAGAGTGACGTGCACGATGTGCTTGATAAGTCAGTGGTCAAACACTTTGACTGGGCTACGATCATTGAATTGGCTGCCAATAGTTGGCCAATGGCCATTGAATGACAACTCTCTTACGACCAGACATATGATCCAAGAACCTAAGCCGTAGCCTCGGCCATATCTGCATATTTTAATTAATCTCCAGTCGTTGTTTATGCCATAATACATATAAATACATCCAATCCTACGCCTGCCATCGTTGCAGCGAACGACTGTAGCTTCGTGTATTTCCTATTTCACATGCATTCACGAGGAAGGGAAAACGGAAAAGGGTAAGCGTCACATGCAGTCTTTCTCAAGAACGCGGAAAAACTCTAGAGAGATGTCAGAGTTGACTGTAGTTAGTTTAATTCTATATTGATATATGCATGTTGGAAAAATAAAATTTGAAATTGATGTTCAAATATGTCTTGAAGGATTACATAATATTTATAGACTCTTTAGATAACTAGAACAATTAAAAACTATCTTGAAAACAAGCGACAATAAGTAAACAATAATTTCCTCGATAACAATTTCCAAGACTCCAAGTCTCTAGATAATAACTGTAAGAATCCAATTCACGAGATGAGCTTAGATTGCGAAAATCTTTTTTTTTTTAATTTCCAACAGCCTCCCTTAAACCGAGCTCATCTTGACCATGCCGATCATTCTCTTGAGTTTAAGGAAGGAGTCCGTCTTCAACGGCTTGGTAAACATGTCAGTCACTTGGTCTTCCGACTTGCAAAACTGTAACACAATCTCCTCGGACTTCACTAGATCTTGAATGAAATGATACTTTATATCAATATGCTTGCTTCTTCCATGAAAGACCGGATTCTTTGCAAGGGCAATTGCTGACTTATTATCACAATTAATCACCGTCAGATGCTCCTGCTTATGACGTAATTTAGCAAACATCAAACGTAGCCAAACTGCTTGAGTAACACAATAAGCCGTTTCTATGTATTCCGCTTCCGCATTGGACAAAGCAACCGCCTGTTGCTTCATCAAGGACCAAGAAAAAATTCCATTTCCTAAATAGAAAACATAACTGGAAGTACTCTTCCTTTCTTCAATATCACCTCCCCAATCACTGTTTGTATATCCCATAAGTTGAAAATCATTAGAAACAGTATAGAATATACCATCATCCACAGTACCTTTAATGTATCGTAGAATTCTTTTCACCGCCTGCAAGTGTGATTGTCTAGGAGTCTCTCTAAATCTGCTTACCATCCCAACACTATAAATAAGATCTGGCCGAGTAGAAGTCAAATATCGTAGACTCCCGACTAGCTTCTTCAAATATGTGGGATTGACTTTGGAGCCACTTCCATCTTTTGTCAACTTCAATCTTTTCTCCATTGGAGTGCTAATTGTTTTACAAGTAGCCATCTTGAAACACTCAAGAATATCCTTGACATACTTTTGTTGACAAATAAAAATACCATCCTCCGATTGTGTAACTTCAAGGTCGAGAAAATAATACATGAGACCCATGTCCGCCATCTCAAACCCACGAGTCCTGGCCTCCCTAAAGTCAGAAATCATCTCTGGACAATTTCCGGTAAACATGAGATCATCAACATATAGGCAAACAATGAGCATCTCACCGTTCAAGCCAATCTTCACATATAAAACATGCTCATAAGGACATCGGTTAAAACCATGATTCATGAAATAAGAATAAATTCTGGTATACCATGCTCGCGGTGCTTGCTTGAGACCGTAAAGAGCTTTCTTCAATTTGTAGACGAAACCCTATTGTCCTTTCTTGACATACCCCTCAAGTTGATCCACATACACCTCCTCCTCAAGTATGCCATTGAGAAATGCGAACTTGACATCCATTTGGTGTATTTTCCAACGTCTTTGAGCAGCCAAAGCAAAGATCACACGAATAATTTCCATTCTTGCAACCGGAGCAAATATCTCAAAATAGTCAATCCCGGATTTTTGTTTGTAACCCTTGACTACAAGACGAGCATTCAACCGATTAACATCACCATTAGGCTTCTACTTGGTTTTATAGACCCATTTCATGTCGATGGACTTCTTGCCTTTTGGAAGAGAAGTGAGCTCCCATGTATCATTTTTCTCAATTGCATATATCTCATCATCCATAGCACGAACCCAACCATCGTCTTGGGAAGCCTCCTTAAAGTTTGTCGGATCACAATCTGCAAAGAGAGCAAAATTAATAATTTCTTCCTTAGAGGGATCATCATCATTGGACAAAACACTATCCCTCAAATGAGCCAGTAAAACTCATTCTTGCAGTGGACGTGAGGACGTTTCAGTAGAATCCGACTAAATCTCTGCTATCGGATCAGGTTGCATCAATGCCGCTACTAGTTCAGATTGACTATCTGAATCGGGTTGAACTGACTTCTCTTCGTCTAGGACAAAGTGAAATTGCTTCTTCTCCTCTGTGCTCCAAGTCCACTCACCTTCCTCATCAAAGGTGACATCTCGATTGATAACCACCTTTTTTGTTACCGGATTATACAACCGATAACCCTTGGTCTCATTACTATAACCAAGGAAGATGCACTTCTCGCTCTTCTCATCAAGCTTCTTGCGAAGCTCATTTGGCACATGGGCATAAGCAATACACCCGAACACGCGAAGATGCTATGCTGAACTAAGACCACTCCACACCTCCGCCAGAATCTTGAACTCAAGACCTTTAGTAGGACACTAATTCAACAAGTAAACAGCACAAGCAACCGCCTCCGGCCAGAAATACTGAGGCAATTGTTTGGAACGAAGCATGGTGCAAACCATATCAATAATAGTGTCGTTTTTTTTCTCTCCGCTACTCCATTCTATTGAGGAGTATACCGTGCTGTCAATTGATGCTTGATGCCACACCGTTTGAAGAAGCCATCACCAACCAAATATTCAGTGCCATGATTAGTTCGAAGAATCCAAATTTGGTGCCCACATTGTTTTTCTACATAGGCTTTGAACTCCTTGAAAGCATCAATGGTGTCGGACTCGTGCTTCAAGAAATAAGCCCATGTTTTCCGGCTAAAGTCGTCGATGAAGGTAACAAAATACTTGTAACCCCATTCACCTTGCGGTTCGCAGAGGTTGGAGTGCACTAACTCCAACGGCTTTGAACCTCTCCATGATTGTCCTGAAGGGAAGCTTTCTTTGCACTTTTTTCTATTAACACATGGTTCGCTTATCTCCATCGGAGAAGAAATTTCGGGTAGTCCATGCACCATCTTCTTTCGAGACAACAGCTTCAAGCTGTCAAAATTCACATGCCCGAACCGCTTGTGCTAAAGCCATGAAGAATCTTGCATCAAGGCACTAAAACATGAGGTAGCATAATTAATATACAAAGGAAAAAGTCGATTTCGAGCCATTTTTACCTTCGCAATCAACCCTCCTTTGCCATCATGAATCGTGTAAAGCTCATCCTTAATGGTCATGTGATAGCCTCGCTTGGACAATTGTCCCATGCTTACGAGATTTTCTCGAAGACTGGGAACATAATGAACGTCGGAATTGCTTTGAACCGACCCATCCTTCACCTTGATTTTAATTGTCCCCTTTCTCATGATAGGAACTTTTATTCCCAAACCTCACCTTCGAACGAAAGGTGTCATCAAGTTTTGAGAATAATTCCTTCTCACCGCACATGTGATTGCTACATCCAGTGTCTAAGTACCAAATGTTCTTTTGGTTATCCACCGCAGCATAACACATGAATAAAAGAGCATTGTCATGGTCATCGTTGCTATCAACAAATCTTGCTACCTTGACATGAAACTTTTGACCACCAATCTTCTTGCTTCGACAATCAAATTGGTAATGCCCATACTTTTTACAATTAAAACACTGAATATGGGGCTTATCTTTTCGTTGTCCAGAATGCTTTTCTTGCCACTTTTTATCTTTCCTTTGATTAGAAAGTTTCTTCTTTTCATCAGCCAACACCAACTGGCTCTGTAGAGCTTCCTCTACCGTCTTGGATTTCTCCTTGAGTCGCTGCTTGTGCATTTGTAGAGAACCCACCAACTCATCAACAGTCAAAATAGAGAGATCCTGAGAATCTTCAATGGAAGTCACAATATATTCGAACTGCGAAGTTAGCATCCGAAGAATCTTTTCAATGATCTGTTGGTCACCAATAGTCTCACCATTGGCCTTCATTTGATTGACAAGAGCCAATGTCTATGAGAAATAGTTGGAAATGGACTATGACTTTTCCATTTGAAGGAGTTCGAATTGTTGACGAAGAGTCCAAAGCCGAACCTTCTGGACATTCTCAACGCCTTTGTATATTTTGATGAGAGAGTCCCAAGCTTCTTTTGCCGTCTTCGAATTCGTCACTTTTTCAAAGATTGACGAATCTATAGCTTGAAAGATGTAAAAGAGAGCCTTACGATCTTCTTGCGATTTTCTTTTATTGTCCTCTGCTCCTCCGTTGTCAAATTTGTCGGCGTTTCTGGCTCCCCGAATCCTTCTTCCACAATCTCAATCAACTCCTGAAACCCAAATAGCACCTCCATCTGGATCTTCCAATGCTCAAATTCTTTGCATTGAACCTTGGGAGTTGAGGTTGGATCGTCCCGGCACCATTCACAGAGGTTATATGACACAAGATTTTCTCAGCCGAATTCACAAAACTCAACCAAAACTGGCTCTGATACTAAATGTTGGAAAAATAAAATTTGGAATTGATGTTCAAATATGTCTTTTAGGATTACATAATATTTATAGACTCTTTAGATAACTAGAACAATTAAAAACTATCTTGAAAACAAGCAACAATAAGTAAACATTAATTTCCTCAATAACAATTTTCAAGACTCCAAATCTCTAGATAATAATTGTAAAAATTCAATTTACAAGATGAGCTTAGATTACGAAAAGCTTTTTTTTATTTCCAACAATGCACGAAGTCTCCACCAGCCATAGCCACCGTTCCTGAGCGTGAATACCTAAATATACGTGTTATATACTATTAGGCTGTGATTGGTCGACCGGATAAAAGTCAGGATATGATATGTTTTATCATATCCTATGCTTGGTGATGGTCCAGGATAGAATAAAATCGGATATAGACTGGATAAAAAAATCCAAGGGGGGGTGGGATATACCTGGATAGGATTTATAATGCCTATTTTTTCAGAAATGCTTTACTTCACTCGCCATCATCTTCATCCCCACACCTTGTGCGCTTTCACCAAAAAAATTTCTCGGCTTTTTTTCCTTCACTAACTCCTCTGGACCCGTGAATAGAAAAAATAAAAAATAAAAATTATCCTATCCGACTTTAAATCCGTAGTCCACCAAATAATGGACAGGATATGAAGAAATCTCAGGATTTCTTATCCTATCCTATCTAGTCTTATCCTGTTTAGAAATCCGGATGACCAAACGCAGTCTTAGGGTTATAGTCACGGTCAACGGAAGTGGGAGTGGCGGGCCAGTTCAGATAGGCGTGCTCATGTGGTGTTGAAGTGGGAGTGTCGACACACCGCACGAAATGGTGGTGGGTTGGTCCAGTCTCCGGGACATCTTCAAGCTCATGATGAGCCGTGATAAACACGATGGATGTCGCACAACAACTGTGTACTTCCATGATTAGTTTTTTTTTTTTTGGTCTAAACTTCCATGATTAGTTAAACTATGCGAAGTTTGAGGTCTGGTTGAGCTCTGTGGAACATGTGTTTACTCTGGCAGTGGCGCATGATTAAGTTAATTTCCACCGTTATAGGTCAAGATAACAAGAACAGACGCTCATCGCAAAGACTAATGGCGGTAGATTTCAGGCATGCGGTCTCATCGCAAGAATCATTTCGGAAGATGGAAATTAATCAACGTGCTGGAAGCCCGAGCATTATACAGTACTAATGTGTGCGCTTGCTTTCCTCATGTACAGCTTCCACTGTAAAGGCCAAGCAACAGTTTCTCCCTCTCTTCGACTCTCGTTTCCGCAGCCTTCTCCCTCGCTTTAGGTGTCGCTTCTGCCTCCTCTGTTATAACCTCCGGCGTCTCCTCCTGCCTCTTCTTTTGTTGATGGCGAAAGGCGAGATGGTTCCTTTTGACTACTCTCGCCTAAGATTCAAGGATCCAGAAACAACTGGCCCGGGTGCTGGTGCATCTTTGGATTTGGCAGGATCTAGTTTCTCCAAAACTCGACTTCCCTTTGAAGATGACACTATCTTGTCGGAAATGGGTTTCCAGCATTTGAAATTACTCGAAACTTGGACTGTGTTATACGCGTCTTCTCGTGTAACACACTTCCCTGCCAAATAAGAAAGCAAAGTTGTAACATTGCTAAGCGGACGATCCCTCATAGCCGGAATTTATCTTCTTAAGCCGTTATTAGCTACCTATAGCATCATAATGGTGGAAGCCAGAGCTAGGATCATAGTGAAGTGCAGTGCTCTGGCTATGGAAATAACCCGAACTGCTGTCAAACCCTCGTTCTTACGAGTTTAGATAGGTTAATGTCTTGGAGAGAGATCAATGTCTTGATTGGACAATATTAAGATCAGATGAAGGGCAAAGGGTGGATTGGAGATTCGTGTACAGCAAGAATCTGGCATCATCACATGCTCGAATTGCCTAGAGGGTTGGCATGAGAATGGAGATGCAACATTAACCAAAAGGACACGTAATAAACATTACCGGGTTGCCAAATCAGGAAAGCATGACCACTTATGTCAAGATAGTGAATCTTCTCCACGAACAGACTCTGAAGAAGTTCAAGTGGACTAAAGATAGTCTGAGAGAAGGAATTCTTCATAAAAGATCAGAAATTGTTAAAGCGGACTCCTCCAAGACAAAGGTGCAATGGTCTTTGGGAACTCAAATAGATCGCTCCATCTATCTATGCCTCAATCAAACAACGAAAATTTACAAATAACATAGGAAAGCATTTTTCATGCGAGGAGTACAGCTCCAGGAACCTATCGCATCTAATTTTTCATGCTTAGACAGAATCCCAACAACATGGTGGCACAGGCTAGAGTCTCATTTGCATCGCGTCACCGCAGAGCAACACTTACGAGAAACCAAGAGTTAGCCCTTTACCAGATCAAAGTCAAAGTTTAATCTCCTGTTTGGTCGCGTGGCAGAGAAGTCTCACTTACAAACGAACGCTCAGTGCTTCAATTTGTTGAATGGCACGAGCCGCTTCCTTCTGCTCCTCCTCCTCGGCAGCCTTCTCCTCCCTCGCGTCATTGAGCCTCGTGCACAAATGCCCGGGCGTTCGATATGAAGATTTTTGCAGAATTCGGACCACACGACCCCGAATCACCCAATACTGATGAATGAGTAAACAATTAAATGAACCCACAAGAGAAAAATACATGTTAAGGAACAATCTTCCGCAAAATGAAATATTTTTTACTTGGCCAAATCGATCTCCAACGATAGAGATAAAAAGACTCGGTAACTAGCAATCAAATGCTGCATAAACTTAAGAGGGCAGTAAAAGAAACTCAAAGGACGTGGTCATGAGAATTCCATAATGCAAAAGAACATGGAAAGAAAATGGATTTTCGATAGACGCATCTCCAAAAGCATTCGGGCAATGCATGATAACACAATTTACAGAAATTCAAATGGGTATCGCTTAAAAGAACTTGCTGAATCCAAAATGGGTGCATCAGTTTCCAACGAATTGTCTCCCCAATAGCTACTTGATGATGTCTCTATCTGTCAACTAATCGAACAGAGTCACATTAACAGATTGCATGATGCGACGAAGCCATTACCAATCAGGCGATCTTCCCAGATGACAATCCAAGACGAATCATAACTTCGACTCAACTTGACGATCGTTGTCGCCAAAGAAGAACACACGAACGTACATATAAACAGAGGAGGATTTCTCATTGCCGGGATTGGGGAGCTTCTGAGCTTCCCTATGAATGCGAAATCTTTGAAGAGAAAAAGCAAAATCGCGTTTGACGAACTGGGGACTGACACTACCGAATCCGAATTGAGCTCCGAGTTGAAGGTCCGATGAGCTCGGGGAACCCGTTCCGTTCTCTATCGGGCACGGGTCGGTCCAGAACCCGCTCCGATCGAGTCTGGGCTGGGTCTGGTGGGCCGGACTTTCTTCGACCAATCGTTTTAGCCCAGGAAAATCTCATCGTCTTCGGAATGAGAAACCAAATGAGATAAAATACACTAGCAACCTTTTTGCGTAACGTTCTTTATAACTGTTCTGAGTGCCCAAGATCACCAAATTTTTCCGGTCGAATTATTGATTTTTATTGGATCGTCAGAACTTGCTAAACATCGGCGCGCTATTATTATTCATCACTGGCAATTTCTATGGCGTCTAGTAAAAGGTACCTGATGCGTGCGTATGCCGATATTAGGGTCCTCGAAACACCTTAGCGTAACGGTCCGCGCTAACGAATCGTCTTACGGAATGGATAATAATAACAAGCAATAATGTCGTGCGCGTGAAAGTCTTTTCCTAGGTCAATTTGTCTCTCCGGTGTTTGGAATTCGACTTCTTATGGACTTGGAATATGGGGGTATCGCCAAAGGGTGCAAACCGACAATGTGGAGTGGTCCTGACGAAGGCGATGGAACGTGAATTAAGGAACGAGCAACGACTCCCAAGTGGTCGTGTGGGGATATGAAAGGGGAGTTTTGACGGATGTTCTTAGGTCCTAAAACAGATGGGAACATGGAGTTGTTTCGGCTGTTTCCGGGCTGTTTCCGCTCGTTCTAGATCAATCTTTGTTAGGAAGTAAAGCACATATGATACCGTGTTAGAAAGACCAACTCAAGAGCTTAAGTTAATAGGTGGAGGAAAATCACATAAGTATATGAAATATTTAGGACCCGTTGTCGAACGGTGTGGAACAATACTTCAACAATCTCATTGTATCGATTGAAGTCCACATTCTCCATGCATGCATTGATGATTCTATGCACTTTGTATCTCTCATAGAGTGCGCCGTTAATCTATAGCACGATGCCTTCACCATATCAGCATCTATCACTATTGTACCTGCTCTGAGTCTCTCTTATATCATTGATGTGTTCTTCGTTTCCGTGTAAGAACGTGATTCAAGTTTTGCCACCGGGAGGGAGCTTGACCGGGGTTATGTGCCTTCTCAATATATATGGTTCACAACCAAAATATATGAATATACGGTTAAGTTCCATGTCATGATTTAAGGTTGTACCCAAAAAACATACTTCAAGGGTAAGTGTTATGGAATTTAACTTTGAAATCACGTGCGACGCCATCTCGGCTCTGGTATCGTGGGGCAATTAGAGAGGTGATCTAAGGTTGCATTTGATTTAGCTTTCCCAAGGGAGCCCCCTAAGGAAAATTTGGAGTGTTTGGCAAGTTTTCTCAAGGGGCATTAGGCCAAATATTACCTTTGGCAAAGTTAACAATTCAAGGCTATTTTGAGCTTAGAATTTTCAGAACGCTGAAATCCTCAATGAATTAAATTCAGCCAGTTTTCTCTTTAGCACTCAAAAGCTTATTAGAATTCCAAATTTACCCCTCAAAAACTTTCAATTTGGCCAGTTTCATTTTTTTTTTTCAAAACCAATTTCCTTTCTTAAACTCCAAGAAATTAACACTTCTGTGTAACTCGTGGGGTGTACTACAAAGAATTTTAATGCGTATTCTTTGGCAGCTAACTGCGAAATACGTGAGCTCAAGCCAAGAGCCCAAACTTTTTGGGTAGGACAAACCGGGAGTTGGTGAAGACGTACGTGTCTTCATCCATTTCGTTGTCCGGGAGGCCCATATGCAGGTGCAAGTGGAGGACGACAGCGTTGTCTAGGAGGAAGACTCCACGTGAGCTTTCGATGACTTGAATCCCTCAACACCCCTGCCCCTTCTAATCAAATCCTCAATAATATCATCCCCCAAAGTCTCTCCATTGTCAAACTCCCCGACAGATGACCACCCCACCCACCCCCCCCCCCTCCCAAGTGGAGACGGATGAAGAATTAATGAGAAAAGAGTTCCTGGCTGGACCAAGAAAAGGACGAGAGAGAGAGAGAGAGAGAGAGAGAGAGAGAGAGAGAGAGAGAGAGGGAGGGAGGGAGAGACCTATCTCTATTCTGAAATGGACTGCCATAGATAACAAGTTAAACGTACAAAAAATCGATGGAATGGAACCAGGGAATAATATCCGCGTCTCTCTTTCGTTGTCGGTCACCCATCGCCGTTGGATGAGTTCAACACGGAACGCGATCGCAGCTTTCTGGTACGTGCGTTAAGCTTTGCATGTGTGCAGCTTTCGATCTACATAGAGGGTTTTGTTTGGTGCGTTTTTGTGTCCCTTACCAGGGAAGAACCACGTGCCATCGGTGCATGCAAACTTAGTTGCTCTTCTACCTCTTCAAGTCTTAAACTCAAAAGGGTCCCCAGCGGTAGGTCATAACCAGATGATGATGATAACCCTTTGGTATTGCAGATTAAATTCCTTACGAATTACGTTAGAGTCACGAGAAAGTAAAAAGTTACAGAAGAGAGAGAGAGAGAGAGAGAGAGAGAGAGAGAGAGAGAGAGAGAGAGAGAGAGAGAGAGAGAGGTCTTTCGAAGATGCTCCTAATGAGAAAAGGAGGACCTTCCATGGGCGCCGACGCCGAATCTAAGTGCACAGTCGAACTCGGAGGTTGGTCCAAAGCCACGAAACCCCACTCCACTGACGGTGAATCTAAGAAAGGCCACATAAAGGACTCGAGTCGACGCTATGTCCGATCTTTGGCATGTTTAGGGCACACGTCAAGCCAAACTAAATTGACCTAATCTCGGAGGGAGACGCCAAACCCACAAAGAGAGAGAGAGAATATAGAGCTATCTCTTTTGCGAACAAATGCGGGGCTGAGCCTATTTTGTCTTTTGCAGGTAGCTGACATTTTGGCTTAGGCCCAGTCAGAAGAAAAGAAAGCAGATAAAGGGTAGCAGAGATTTTAGGATGGATTCATTTTCAGCGCGGAGGCGTCAGAGAGAGAGAGAGAGAGAGAGAGAGAGAGAGAGAGAGAGAGAGAGAGAGAGGGGCTTAATGAGAACAAGCCTAAGCTTCACGGAAAGCTTGCTTTTGTGGCGGTTTGGTGGGAGCAAAATTCTACTTGCATATCGACGGGCTGCGTTTGTAGTTACGTGTGTCTATGTATGTGTGTTTATATATTATATATATATGTGAATAATTGAATATACCTAACTGAGTAACTTTGTCTTTTATGCGTGCTCTATTATTACGACACATAAGATCGGAACGATATCATTGGCATGTAAAGTTTCCCATGACATGTTACCATCCGTTCGTTTCGATGAAGTAATTTTGAGGTTTTTGTGAAACACGACAAATCATTTTAAAAGTTTAAATTATTAAATGAATACGTCTTTTTTAGTGTTAAAAAGGTTTAACACTCCCCATCACGCGTGTATTGAAACTTGACCTGATATCGAAGATTGAAAGTACGTAGTTAGGGGAGAAAATTAGGAGATTGGAAAGATTTGAATTTCGAGGCTTCAATTTGACACTAGTAAGAAATTTCGTGAGACCATAGTCAATTATTCTAAACGTTTGAACCATTGGATGGAATTGTTTTAATATTTAAGATGATTAATGACGTATATTTTAATGATCAAGATCACCTCATCGGATTATCCAAAACAGATTTCGGATGGGTCGATTGTGGATCTCATTGCAAAAGTCCTGTATTGTGCTTTATGATCGTCGCTCGCCTAGAGATGGAGTGACCATTGCCGCAACCTAGACCATATTTTGTTGGGCGGGGTTCACTCCCATGTAGAGGAAGCCCAATGAAATGTAAGCTCAAAGGCTTAAGCTCATGTGATAATCCATATGGAGAAATTAATACGAGGCTATATTTTACTTAAATCAATAGGGTTTTCTTTCTATTAAAGTGGTAGCCGGAGAGAATCATTAATGTGAGGCAGAAGTAAGAGAGAGCAAAAAATCTAGAAAGATTGTGCTGTCCAATTTTCATCAAGCTGACAATTGGAGGTCGATTTGTGCTACCCTCATAAGGTTTTTTTGTGGGTTGAACTGAACTTACGCTTTAGTGGGAATTGTCCTTGATCTCTTGTGAAGTTCACATGTGTTGCCAAGAATGATGTTCTTGGTGTTGTTGCTACTATGTACCTCTCCTATTAGCTAGAAAAGAACTTTGTTCACCTAATTTTGCTGATAGTGAAGATTTTGGATGGACTCTAGTTCCGTGGTTTTTGATCTCCTCACACTGGGGAGTTTTCCAAGTAAGATTGCCTTGTATTTGTGGATACTTGGAATTTATATTGTTTCCCATTAGGTTTACATAAGAGGGGAAGATTGTTTTGTTCTATTGCGTCAATCCGATATTATTTGGGTTGTTTTTGTTCTCCCAACATATTGCGCGTCCTTGGAGACCATTGTCACTGCAATTTCCTCAACTACAAATGAAGGGCAAGAAAATTGTTCAAAAAGTCTTAAATCAATTGCACTTTTGCAATCAATTCTAAACCTTAATTGTACCAATTGAGTCCTAAACATTTTCACATTTTATTAATTGAGTCTATTCGATCAACTTTGATCGAAATCGCTGATATAGATGCCAGTCATCCTACATTACACAGTCGGCGCTAACGTAGACAATATTCTAATTTTTTTTCTCGAATTTTTATTAATTTTTACCCTTTATTTCTTTTTCTTCTCATTTCCTTCTTTGTTTTTTTTTCCTTTTTTTATTTTTCCTTTTTCATTAAAGAAAAGAAAGTAAAAAATAAAAATATTATTAAAAATTATCCACGTCAGCGCCGATTGTTCCGCGTAAGATGGCCAGTGTCTAAGTCAGCGATTTCCAATCAAAATTAGCCAAAATAGACTCAATTGGCAAAACGTAAAAGGGTTTAGGACTCAATTGGCATAATTAAGGTTCATAACTGAATTGATAAAAATGTAATAAATTTAAAACTTTTTTTGACTTATTTCTTACACGGCCTTACGTGCTTAACCATGTCGTTCCGGGCCATTTGACTGATGTGCCCCGTATATCTTTTATATACTTGTTTGATTACGTTTATGATCATAGTTAGCATCTACCGAGCGACGAAGGCACCACGTCGCGTGCTATAAACGTCTAGACTTTCTCGGCTAGGTGGGAGGCCACCTCCGCCGCATTTGGAGTTTATTCTATCTTTCTTTCTCCGGGAGAGCCGCTTTCCTTTACTTGGCAAAGCCCAGCTCTTCGGTTGTCTTCATACGAAAGGAAAAAACAAGTTGCGTTTGTATGTTGCGTCCTTAATTGCATGCGACTTGCGCACGACCTCAATTTAATGCGCTGGAGGTGAAGCTTCTCCTACCCCTTCCTCCCTCCTCCATCAGCAACCGCCAACAAGCCTAGTCTCCCATATGGCAGACCTAAATTGGCTCTTTCAGCGACTGAGATTGGTCTTGTTAGGACCCTATATCGTTCTAGGGTTTTTCTGTGGGGGATATGACCCCCTATATAGTTTACATATAGATCCTAATCTTCATGGGGTTGCATATAGAGCCTAGAGGAGTGGAGCAGCTCCGATATTAACACTACTTTAATCTTGGTGGTCCTAGACTCTAATCTATGTTGAGGAATCTTTTTGGAAGTGGTATAGAGTTCGAGTTGAATCTAAAAGGGGAAAGAAAAGTTGAGGTAAAGTTACTACTATTGAAAAACCCTCGGCAGGATTTGGAATACTTTGAGCTGAAGAGTCGCCCACATCGAATCATAAAGAAACGCATAAAGTGTATATGATTCTGTCAGTATGATCTAATTAGTCGCGAGAATTAGTGAGAGACAAAAATGATTGCAAACATGTAAATGTCTCTGAATTAAACAAGTCGTGGATTAGAGTTTCTTTCGGAATGAGTCGCGGTGCGGGCGTTACCCTTCCCTGCATAACGATCGAAATCATATAATCAAAAACAACTATAACTAAAATGAGACATAACTTCTTTCCAATTTAAAAGAATATATATATAGTCACATGATCAAGGAAAAGCAGAGTCTACATTCATATCTCGGATTCATGCCATATAGTTCTCTTGATCGTATGTACCGAACCGGCGACGATAGTTGACCTGCAATCCGCTTCCGTTGTAGATGCAACCTTTATGCTTATCATGAAACAAGGCACTCTTTTTTCAGTCATCAATCTCCATCCCCCAAATTTAGAGTATTCCAATATACCGTGAGAATGGGCACTAGCTTTCCTTGACTAAACTCACAAATCGATTGCCGTAAATCCTTCGCTTCCCCCACCCTTCTCGGGGCCTCGAGAGAGCAATAAATGCCGACGAAAACGACGAAAGAAAAGAAAAATCAAACAAGAGAAGGTAAACAAAAAAAGGAGAGTGCTGAAATCACCATCCATCCAAAATACGTACGTGAATCGAAGGAGGAGGGTAGCGTGCAAACTCGTTGAAGCTCTGCTCCCGGCCGCAGTCTCTTTCGCCCTCGTTTTCGTCCATTGCATCACGAAGAGGACAAAAGAAAATTTTCGGGTATGCAGAAAGGTCAATGGTTTTTCCAGTACGTGACAAGATTGTTTCTGTCCATGGCAAAGCCCTGCAAGAAAAACAATCGCAGATTTGGACAAAGGAGGTCGACGATTGATGCCGCTGGCCCCCCACATTGAATACTCCCATTATCATTATGGAGGCCACTGTTTTTCCAAATCCATGGACAGAGAAAGCAGAAATTTTCTTTTCTTATATTGAAAAATTCAAGATTCATCGCTGGAAAAATGTTCGATTTTCATGACCGAGTAATCCGTAACCGAGGGACCACTGATATCCGGAAAAAAAATTTTATTCTCTTACCCTAGTGAATACTCCCGAATTTTACGTCCCAGGGTTCAGACGAAGCAGTTCAGGGACATACTCTGGCTCCGAAAAAAAGAAAATCGAGATTCGTTATTGGAAAAATGCTTGATTAAACCCGCTTTAATTAGGATTAATCAAATTATAATTTTGGTGAAGATGGGCCAAGATCATATTCTCGATGCCTTGTATCTTAAAGGGTTCGGACAAGGACCCTCCAGCTGTCTTGGTGTCCAATGGGGAGTGCCCTGCCCTCATCTTCTTCCGTTGACCAGAAGGCCGTCTTCTTCTCTTTTCTTTTTTTCTTGAATCTTGACCCTTTAAAACTGAGATTTCCTGTGCATTAAAAATATTGCGGTGGTTACGGCTCTGATGTATTAGGGTTTTTTTTTTGTTTATTGATTTTATTATCCGTCTCGATTATTTTTATGTCGATATCGGCAAGACAAAGGGTTGGGTGGGTGATTGGTATTTTTCAATCGTGTTTATTGGGAAAATATAGCTATGCACATTTAATGCGTTGAGAATTAAAATGCAGTATTTTTTTCGGATTTTTCGGAGGGATAGAAAAATATATATTGTCGGGCTGCCGATACATGTAAATGCACGACTTCCCGATCAAAAAAAAAATAGTATCTTTTAGTTAAACATGAAAAGAAAACGAGTACAAGTGATCCATCTGTTTTGATGGATAATCTAGTGGAAACTTTGTGGAAATTCATTGAATTGGGTCCTGTTAACAAGCACCTGGGACCACTATTTAATACTATTACTATTAGTAAGAACACGTATCGACATATTTCGAAAATAAGAAGATATCGTACTTCGAAAAATGACATTTTTCAAATAGAGATAGCACTTAATCACCATAAAATTAGTGCAGTGGGGGGCACTCGATCTTTACCGTTTTCCTTCCATTGAATTTTCTCAACTCCTAGTAATAAGAAATAATACTCAATTACGTTCTTTTTCCATAATTAAAGAACCTCCTAATAAATCGAAATTTCGTGTAGCGATTAATGATTTTATATTTTTTTCCAAAAATCGGAGCCCTCCACTATATATAATTTGATTATTATCTAGACATGGACGAAGCAAACTTGTTCAGTGAGGATGCATCATCATGCCCTAATAATATAAAATGAATTAAAGCTTAAATAGTGAAAATATCGACCTAACATTTTGTAATCGTGATATCTAGATATCTTTTCTTTTTTTTTTTAAATTCTTTTGGAGCTGGTCATACGCGAATTGATGACTCAACCGACAGTCATCAAAAAGAAATTAGTGACTAAACATTAATCTAATCTTTTTAATGCCCGTGACCAAACATTAGATTAATGACTTGGATCATACTTGGTGACTTTTGTCAAAGCTAAGTAGAGAGACCGATGAAACTTGAATGAGACTTGAGTTTTAGGGTCGTGATACTTTAGCAATGTACGCTATGGACTGCCTATTATTAAATATGTTGAGCAGTCCAAGTTCCAATATTTGAACATAAGCTTCGCCGTGGTCCTCATCATTTTGGGATTTTACAAACTATATATGTCTGCGTATCGAACTTCTCTTTCTTCCGGTTCAAATGCTGGGGGTGAACTTCTCTACGTTAGGATGATGTAAGGCTGTTGCAAGTGATATCCGATTTGACCACAGTTTGCCTCCTCGGAGCTGGTGCAAATCGACTAGCGCATCGAGGGATTTTCAATTTAAAATCCGAAAGCCGCTTATTCGAATCCTATCAATTTTCTGCGAAGGTTATCTAGACTTAACGAGTTCATATAACTTGAGGAAGACCTTCTACTAGTCGAGAATAAGCTCAAAATTCGTCTCTTAATATAGGATTCTATAGGATCAAGCAAACGCGCTTGTTTTTAAACTTTTTTAGTGAACCTTTTTAACTACGAGAATCGGTGAATTGTTGTCTTATAAAAAGAAAAAAAAAAGTGATCATTTGAAATGTTTTCAAACATTGTATTTTGAATGGGAGAAAGTACCAAAGAAGTCCTATATTATTTCCATTGGTACTAATTTAGTTTTAAACATTTCAATTTGATCAATTTAGCTCTAAATATTTTTACATTATCACCAATTGAGTCTATCTAGTCAATTTATATTGGAAATTGCTGGCGTGGATGTCGACCATCCTACGTGACATGATTGTTGCTAACATTAACATATTATTTGATTTCTAATTTTTTTTTGAAATTTTTTAATTAATTTTTCTTTTCTTTTTTTCTTCTCTTTTCTTTCTTTTGTTTTTTCTTTCCCTTTTTCTTTTTTTATTTATTTCCCTCTGCTAGTCGCCAGCCTCCGTGATGCTAGCCGTAGACAAGGGCAAGGGCCGGGACTTCTTTTTTGAGATCGTGGTTTATTATAGAAAAATAATGGAAGTTTTAGGAAGCGTATAAATGGTTAGGCATAA